>JADLZL010005102.1:0-165798 GCA_015844335.1 Chrysopogon serrulatus | reverse complement strand
CGACGTCACCTAACATGAGCATCCGGTGCAATAAATTTTTTTGCACACTTACGGGCGAGATAGCCGCCAAGCATCGAACGCGCGACAATATTACCACCGACTCAATTGTGGTAACGACTACGCACTTGTTCCACGTCACCTAACATGAGCATCCGGTGGAACAAAAATTTTTTGCACACTTCTGGTGCGCTCCCGAAAAGCCATGCATCGAACGTGCAACGAGATTACCACCGACTCCAATCATGGTAACGACCACGCACTTGTTCCACGTCACCTAACATGAGCATCCTAAGTGCAACAAAATTGTTTTGCACACTTCCGTGCGCTTCCCGAAAGCCGTGCATCAAACGTGCGACGAGATTACCACCGACTCCGATCGTGGTAACGACCACGCACTAGTTCCACATCTCCTAACATGAGCGTCCGGTGCAACAAAATTTTTTTGCACACTTCTAGTGCGCTTCCCGAAGGCCGTGCATCGAACGTGCGACGAGATTACCACTGACTCCAATCGTGGTAACGACCATGCACTAGTTCCATGTCACCTAACATGAGCATCCGGTGCAACAAAATTTTTTTGCACACTTCTGGTGCGCTTCCCGAAAGCCGTGCATCGAACGTGCGACGAGATTGTTACCGAGTCCAATCGTGGTAACGACCACGCACCAGTTCCACATCACCTAACATGAGCATCCGGTGCAACAAAATTTTTTTGCACACTTCTGGTGCGCATCCCGAAAGCCGTGCATTGAACGTGCGACGAGATTACCACCGATTCAATCGTGGTAACGACCACGACTTCCACGTCACCTAACATGAGCATGGGTAACGACCACGCACGAACGTTCCAGATTACGTCACCTAACATAAGCATCCACGCACTTGTTCCCGCATCACCTAAGGCGAGCATCCGGTGCACCAAAATTTTTGCACACTTCTGGTGCGCTTCCCGAAAGCCGTGCATCAAACGTGCGACGAGATTACCACCGACTCCAATCGTGGTAACGACCACGCACCAGTTCCACATCTCCTAACATGCGCATCCGGTGCAACAAATTTTTTTTGCACACTTCTGGTGCGATAAAGCCGCGCATCGAACGCGCGACGATATTACCACCGACTCCAATTGTGGTAACGACCACGAACTTGTTCCACGTCACCTAACATGAGCATCCGGTGGAACAAAATTTTTTGCACACTTCTGGTGCGCATCACGAAAGCCATGCATTGAACGTGCGAACGAGATTACCATCGACTCCAATCATGGTAACGACCACGCACTTGTTCCACGTCACCTAACATGAGCATCCGGTGCAACTAAATTTTTTTGCACACTTCTGGTGCGCTTCCCGTAAGCTGTGCATCGAACATGCGATGAGACTACCACTGACTCCAATCGTGGTAACGACCACACACTTATTCCACGTTGCGCTTCCCGAAAGCCGTGCATTGAACGTGCGACGAGATTACCACCGACTCCAGTCGTGGTAACGACCACGCACTTGTTCCACGTCACCTAACATGAGCATCCGGTGCAACAAAAATTTTTTGCACACTTCTGGTGCGCTTCCCGAAAGCCGTGCATCGAACGTGCGATGAGATTACCACTGACTCCAATCGTGGTAACGACCACGCACTTGTTCCACATCACCTAACATGTGCATCCGGTGCAACAAAATTTTTTTGCACACTTCTGGTGCGTTTTTCGAAAGCCGTGCATCGAACGTGCGACGAGATTACCGCCGACTCCAATCGTGGTAACGACCACGCACTATTTCCACATCACCTAACATGAGCATCCAATGTAACAAAATTTTTTTGCACACTTCTAGTGCGATTCCCGAAGGCCGTGCATCGAACGTGCGACGAGATTACCACCGACTCCAATCGTGATAACGACCACGCACTAGTTCCACGTCACCTAACATGAGCATCCGATGTAACAAAATTTTTTTGCACACTTCTGGTGCGCTTCCCGAAGGCCGTGCATCGAACGTGCGACGAGATTACCACCGATTCAATCGTGGTAACGACCACGCACTAGTTCCTCGTCACCTAACATGAGCATCTGATGCAACAAAATTTTTTTGCACACTTCTGGTGCGCTTCCCGAAAGCCGTGGATCGAACGTGCGACGAGATTACTCCTGACTCCAATCGTGGTAACGACCACGCACTTGTTCCGCATCACCTAACACGAGCATCCGGTGCAACAAAATTTTTTTGCACACTTCTGGTGCGCTTCCCGAAAGCCGTGCATCCAACGTGCGACGAGATTACCACCGACTCCAATCGTGGTAACGACCACGCACTAGTTCCACATCTCCTAACATGAGCATCCGGTGCAACAAAATTTTTTTGCACACTTCTAGTGCGCTTCCCGAAGGCCGTGCATCGAACGTGCGACGAGATTACCACTGACTCCAATCGTGGTAACGACCATGCACTAGTTCCATGTCACCTAACATGAGCATCCGGTGCAACAAAATTTTTTTGCACACTTCTGGTGCGCTTCCCGAAAGCCGTGCATCAAACGTGCGACGAGATTACCACCGACTCCAATCGTGGTAACGACCACGCACTAGTTCCACATCTCCTAACATGAGCGTTTGGTGCAACAAAATTTTTTTGCACACTTCTAGTGCGCTTCCCGAAGGCCGTGCATCGAACGTGCGACGAGATTACCGCTGACTCCAATCGTGGTAACGACCACGCACTTGTTCGACGCCACCTAATATGAGCATCCGGTGCAACAAAATTTTTTTGCACACTTCTGGTGCGCTTCTCGATAGCCGTGCATCGAACGTGCGATAAGATTACCGCTGACTCCAATCGTGGTAATGACCACGCACTTGTTCGACGTCACCTAACATGAGCATCCGGTGCAATAAATTTTTTTGCACACTTCTGGCGAGATAGCCGCTCATCGAACGTGCGACAATATTACCACCGACTCCAATTGTGGTAACGACTACGCACTTGTTCCACGTCACCTAACATGAGCATCCGGTGGAACAAAATTTTTTTGCACACTTCTGGTGCGCTTCCCGAAAGCCATGCATCGAACGTGCAACGAGATTACCACCGACTCCAATCATGGTAACGACCACGCACTTGTTCCACGTCACCTAACATGAGCATCCGGTGCAACAAAAATTGTTTTGCACACTTCTGTGCGCTTCCCGAAAGCCGCATCAAACGTGCGACGAGATTACCACCGACTCCGATCGTGGTAACGACCACGCACTAGTTCCACATCTCCTAACATGAGCGTCCGGTGCAACAAAATTTTTTGCACACTTCTAGTGCGCTTCCCCGGTCGTGCATCGAACGTGCGACGAGATTACCACTGACTCCAATCGTGGTAACGACCATGCACTAGTTCCATGTCACCTAACATGATCCGCATCCGTGCAACAAAATTTTTTGCACACTTCTGGTGCGCTTCCCGAAAGCCGTGCATCGAACGTGCGACGAGATTGTTACCGAGTCCAATCGTGGTAACGACCACGCACTAGTTCCACATCACCTAACGAGAGCATCCGGTGCAACAAAATTTTTTGCACACTTCGGTGCGCATCCCGAAAGCCGTGCATTGAACGTGCGACGATTACCACTCGACTCCAGTCGTGGTAACGACCACGCACTTGTTCCACGTCACCTAACATAAGCATCCGGTGCAACTAAATTTTTTTGCACACTTCTGGTGCGCTTCCCGAAAGCCGTGCATCAAACGTGCGACGAGATTACCACCGACTCCAATCGTGGTAACGACCACGCACCAGTTCCACATCTCCTAACATGAGCATCCGGTGCAATAAATTTTTTTTCACACTTCTGGCGAGATAGCCGCGCATCGAACGCGCGACGATATTACCACCGACTCCAATTGTGGTAACGACCACGAACTTGTTCCACGTCACCTAACATGAGCATCCGGTGGAACAAAATTTTTTTGCATACTTCTGGTGCGCATCACGAAAGCCATGCATCGAACGTGCAACGAGATTACCGCCGACTCCAATCATGGTAACGACCACGCACTTGTTCCACGTCACCTAACATGAGCATCCGGTGCAACAAAATTGTTTTGCACACTTCTGGTGCGCTTCCCGAAAGCCGTGCATCAAACGTGCGACGAGATTACCACCGACTCCAATCGTGGTAACGACCACGCACTAGTTCCACATCTCCTAACATGAGCATCCGGTGCAACAAAATTTTTTTGCACACTTCTGGTGCGCTTCCCGAAAGCCGTGCATCGAACGTGCGACGAGATTACTACTGACTCCAATCGTGGAAACGACCACGCACTTGTTCCGCATCACCTAACACGAGCATCCGGTGCAACAAAATTTTTTTGCACACTTCTGGTACGCTTCCCGAAAGCCGTGCATCAAACGTGCGACGAGATTACCACCGACTCCAATCGTGGTAGCGACCACGCACTAGTTCCACATCTCCTAACATGAGCATCCGGTGCAACAAAATTTTTTTGCACACTTCTAGTGCGCTTCCCGAAGGCCGTGCATCGAACGTGCGACGAGATTACCACCGACTCCAATCGTGGTAACGACCATGCACTAGTTCCATGTCACCTAACATGAGCATCCGGTGCAACAAAATTTTTTGCACACTTCGGTGCGCGCTTCCCGAAAGCCGTGCACCGAACGTGCGACGAGATTGTTACCGAGTCCAATCGTGGTAACGACCACGCCCCTAGTTCCACATCACCTAACGTGAGCATCCGATGCAACAAAATTTTTTGCACACTTCGGTGCGCTTCCCCGAAAGCCGCATTGAACGTGCGACGAGATTACCACATCGACTCCAATCGTGGTAACGACCACGCACTTGTTCCACGTCACCTAACATGAGCATCCGGTGCAACTAAATTTTTTTGCACACTTCTGGTGCGCTTCCCGAAAGCCGTGCATCAAACGTGCGACGAGATTACCACCGACTCCAATCGTGGTAACGACCACGCACTAGTTCCACATCTCCTAACATGAGCGTCCGGTGCAACAAAATTTTTTGCACACTTCTAGTGCGCTTCCCGAAGACCGTGCATCGAACGTGCGACGAGATTACCACTCGACTCCAATCGTGGTAACGACCACGCACTTGTTCGACGTCACCTAATATGAGCATCCGGTGCAACAAAATTTTTTGCACACTTCGTACGCTTCTCGATAGCCGTGCATCAAACGTGCGATAAGATTACCGCTGACTCCAATCGTGGTAATGACCACGCACTTGTTCGACGTCACCTAACATGAGCATCCGGTGCAATAAATTTTTTTGCACACTTCTGGCGAGATAGCCGTGCATCGAACGTGCGACGATATTACCACCGACTCCAATTGTGGTAACGACCACGCACTTGTTCCACGTCACCTAACATGAGCATCCGGTGGAACAAAATTTTTTTGCACACTTCTGGTGCGCTTCCCGAAAGCCATGCATCGAACGTGCAACGAGATTACCACCGACTCCAATCATGGTAACGACCACGCACTTGTTCCACGTCACGTAACATGAGCATCCGGTGCAACAAAATTTTTTGCACACTTCTGGTGCGCTTCCCGAAAGCCGTGCATCAAACGTGCGACGAGATTACCACCGACTCCAATCGTGGTAACGACCACGCACTAGTTTCACATCTCCTAACATGAGCGTCCGGTGCAACAAAATTTTTTTGCACACTTCTAGTGCGCTTCCCGAAGGCCGTGCATCGAACGTGCGACGAGATTACCACTGACTCCAATCGTGGTAACGACCATGCACTAGTTCCATGTCACCTAACATGAGCATCCGGTGCAACAAAATTTTTTTGCACACTTCTGGTGCGCTTCCCGAAAGCCGTGCATCGAACGTGCGACGAGATTGTTACCGAGTCCAATCGTGGTAACGACCACGCACTAGTTCCACATCACCTAACGTGAGCATCCGGTGCAACAAAATTTTTTTGCACACTTCTGGTGCGCTTCCTGAAAGCCGTGCATTGAACGTGCGACGAGATTACCACTGACTCCAATCGTGGTAACGACCACGCACTTGTTCGACGTCACCTAATATGAGCATCCGGTGCAACAAAATTTTTTTGCACACTTCGCGCGCTTCCCGAAAAGCCATGCATCGAACGTGCAACGAGATTACCACCGACTCCAATCATGGTAACGACCACGCACTTGTTCCACGTCACCTAACCTGAGCATCCGGTGCAACAAAATTTTTTTGCACACTTCTGGTGCGCTTCCCGAAAGCCGTGCATCAAATGTGCGACGAGATTACCACCGACTCCAATCGTGGTAACGACCACGCACTAGTTCCACATCTCCTAACATGAGCGTCCGGTGCAACAAAATTTTTTTGCACACTTCTAGTGCGCTTCCCGAAGGCCGTGCATCAAACGTGCGACGAGATTACCACTGACTCCAATCGTGGTAACGACCATGCACTAGTTCCATGTCACCTAACATGAGCATCCGGTGCAACAAAATTTTTTTTGCACACTTCGTGCGCTTCCCGAAAGCCGTGCATCGAACGTGCGACGAGATTGTTACCGAGTCCAATCGTGGTAACGACCACGCACTAGTTCCACATCACCTAACGTGAGCATCCGGTGCAACAAAATTTTTTGCACACTTCGGTGCGCTTCCCCGAAGCCGTGCATTGAACGTGCGACGAGATTACCACTGACTCCAGTCGTGGTAACGACCACGCACTTGTTCCACGCCACCTAACATGAGCATCCGGTGCAACTAAATTTTTTGCACACTTCGGTGCGCTTCCCGAAAGCCGTGCATCAAACGTGCGACGAGATTACCACCGACTCCAATCGTGGTAACGACCACGCACTAGTTCCACATCTCCTAACATGAGCGTCCGGTGCAACAAAAATTTTTGCACACTTCTAGTGCCTTCCCGAAGACCGTGCATCGAACGTGCGACGAGATTACCACCGACTCCAATCGTGGTAACGACCACGCACTTGTTCGACGTCACCTAATATGAGCATCCGGTGCAACAAAATTTTTTGCACACTTCGGTGCGCTTCGATAGCCGTGCATCGAACGTGCGATAAGATTACCAAGACTCCAATCGTGGTAATGACCACGCACTTGTTCGATGTCACCTAACATGAGCATCCGGTGCAATAAATTTTTTTGCACACTTCGCGAGATAGCCGCGCATCGAACGTGCGACAATATTACCACCGACTCCAATTGTGGTAACGACCACGCACTTGTTCCACGTCACCTAACATGAGCATCCGTGGAACAAAATTTTTTTGCACACTTCTGGTGCGCTTCCCGAAAAGCCATGCATCGAACGTGCAACGAGATTACCACCGACTCCAATCATGGTAACGACCACGCACTTGTTCCACGTCACGTAACATGAGCATCCGGTGCAACAAAATTTTTTTGCACACTTCGGTGCGCTTCCCGAAAAGCCGTGCATCAAACGTGCGACGAGATTACCACCGACTCCAATCGTGGTAACGACCACGCACTAGTTTCACATCTCCTAACATGAGCGTCCGGTGCAACAAAATTTTTTGCACACTTCTAGTGCGCTTCCCGAAGGCCGCATCGAACGTGCGACGAGATTACCACTGACTCCAATCGTGGTAACGACCATGCACTAGTTCCATGTCACCTAACATGAGCATCCGTGCAACAAAATTTTTTTGCACACTTCTGGTGCGCTTCCCGAAAGCCGTGCATCGAACGTGCGACGAGATTGTTACCGAGTCCAATCGTGGTAACGACCACGCACTAGTTCCACATCACCTAACGTGAGCATCCGGTGCAACAAAATTTTTTGCACACTTCGTGCGCTTCCCGAAAAGCCGTGCATTGAACGTGCGACGAGATTACCACTCGACTCCAATCGTGGTAACGACCACGCACTTGTTCGACGTCACCTAATATGAGCATCCGGTGCAGCAAAATTTTTGCACACTTCTGGTGCGCTTCCCGAAAGCCATGCATCGAACGTGCAACGAGATTACCACCGACTCCAATCATGGTAACGACCACGCACTTGTTCCACGTCACCTAACCTGAGCATCCGGTGCAACAAAATTTTTTTGCACACTTCTGGTGCGCCCGAAAAGCCGTGCATCAAATGTGCGACGAGATTACCACCGACTCCAATCGTGGTAACGACCACGCACTAGTTCCACATCTCCTAACATGAGCGTCCGGTGCAACAAAATTTTTTTGCACACTTCTAGTGCGCTTCCCGAAGGCCGTGCATCAAACGTGCGACGAGATTACCACTGACTCCAATCGTGGTAACGACCATGCACTAGTTCCATGTCACCTAACATGAGCATCCGGTGCAACAAAATTTTTTTGCACACTTCTGGTGCGCTTCCCGAAAGCCGTGCATCGAACGTGCGACGAGATTGTTACCGAGTCCAATCGTGGTAACGACCACGCACTAGTTCCACATCACCTAACGTGAGCATCCAGTGCAACAAAATTTTTTTGCACACTTCTGGTGCGCTTCCTGAAAGCCGTGCATTGAACGTGCGACGAGATTACCACTGACTCCAGTCGTGGTAACGACCACGCACTTGTTCCACGTCACCTAACATGAGCATCCGGTGCAACTAAATTTTTTTGCACACTTCTGGTGCGCTTCCCGAAAGCCGTGCATCAAACGTGCGACGAGATTACCACCGACTCCAATCGTGGTAACGACCACGCACTAGTTCCACATCTCCTAACATGAGCGTCCGGTGCAACAAAATTTTTTTGCACACTTCTAGTGCGCTTCCCAAGACCGCATCGAACGTGCGACGAGATTACCACTGACTCCAATCGTGGTAACGACCACGCACTTGTTCGACGTCACCTAATATGAGCATCCGTGCAACAAAAATTTTTGCACACTTCGTGCGCTCTCGATAGCCGTGCATCGAACGTGCGATAAGATTACCGCTGACTCCAATCGTGGTAATGACCACGCACTTGTTCGATGTCACCTAACATGAGCATCCGGTGCAATAAATTTTTTGCACACTTCCGGCGCGAGATAGCCGTGCATCGAACGTGCGACGATATTACCACCGACTCCAATTGTGGTAACGACCACGCACTTGTTCCACGTCACCTAACATGAGCATCCGGTGGAACAAAATTTTTTGCACACTTCTGTGCGCTTCCCAAAAGCCATGCATCGAACGTGCAACGAGATTACCACCGACTCCAATCATGGTAACGACCACGCACTTGTTCCACGTCACGTAACATGAGCATCCGGTGCAACAAAATTTTTTGCACACTTCGGTGCGCTTCCCGAAAGCCGTGCATCAAACGTGCGACGAGATTACCACCGACTCCAATCGGGGTAACGACCACGCACTAGTTTCACATCTCCTAACATGAGCGTCCGGTGCAACAAAAATTTTTTGCACACTTCTAGTGCGCTTCCCCGAAGGCCGTGCATCGAACGTGCGACGAGATTACCACCGACTCCAATCGTGGAAACGACCATGCACTTGTTCCATGTCACCTAACATGAGCATCCGGTGCAACAAAATTTTTTTTGCACACTTCTGGTGCGCTTCCCGAAAGCCGTGCATCGAACGTGCGACGAGATTGTTACCGAGTCCAATCGTGGTAACGACCACGCACTAGTTCCACATCACCTAACGTGAGCATCCGGTGCAACAAAATTTTTTGCACACTTCGGTGCGCTTCACGAAAAGCCGTGCATTGAACGTGCGACGAGATTACCACCGACTCCAATCGTGGTAACGACCACGCACTTGTTCGACGTCACCTAATATGAGCATCCGGTGCAACAAAATTTTTTGCACACTTCGGTGCGCTTCCCGAAAGCCATGCATCGAACGTGCAACGAGATTACCACCGACTCCAATCATGGTAACGACCACGCACTTGTTCCACGTCACCTAACCTGAGCATCCGTGCAACAAAATTTTTTTGCACACTTCGGTGCGCTTCCCGAAAAGCCGTGCATCAAATGTGCGACGAGATTACCACCGACTCCAATCGTGGTAACGACCACGCACTAGTTCCACATCTCCTAACATGAGCGTCCGGTGCAACAAAAATTTTTTGCACACTTCTAGTGCGCTTCCCAAGGCCGTGCATCAAACGTGCGACGAGATTACCGCTGACTCCAATCGTGGTAACGACCATGCACTAGTTCCATGTCACCTAACATGAGCATCCGGTGCAACAAAAATTTTTTGCACACTTCGGGTGCGCTTCCCCGAAAGCCGTGCATCGAACGTGCGACGAGATTGTTACCGAGTCCAATCGTGGTAACGACCACGCACTAGTTCCACATCACCTAACGTGAGCATCCGGTGCAACAAAAAAAATTTTTGCACACTTCTAGTGCGCTTCCCGAAAGCCGCATTGAACGTGCGACGAGATTACCACCGACTCCAATCGTGGTAACGACCACGCACTTGTTCCACGTCACCTAACATGAGCATCCGGTGCAACTAAATTTTTTGCACACTTCTCGTGCGCTTCCCGAAAGCCGTGCATCAAACGTGCGACGAGATTACCACCGACTCCAATTGTGGTAACGACCACGCACTAGTTCCACATCTCCTAACATGAGCGTCCGGTGCAACAAAATTTTTTTTGCACACTTCTAGTGCGCTTCCCGAAGACCGTGCATCGAACGTGCGACGAGATTACCACTGACTCAATCGTGGTAACGACCACGCACTTGTTCGACGTCACCTAATATGAGCATCCGGTGCAACAAAATTTTTTTGCACACTGCGCTTCTCGATAGCCGTGCATCGAATGTGCGATAAGATTACCACCGACTCCAATCGTGGTAATGACCACGCACTTGTTCGACGCCACCTAACATGAGCATCCGGTGCAATAAATTTTTTTGCACACTTCTGGCGAGATAGCCGTGCATCGAACGTGCGACGATATTACCACCGACTCCAATTGTGGTAACGACCACGCACTTGTTCCACGTCACCTAACATGAGCATCCGGTGGAACAAAATTTTTTTGCACACTTCTGGTGCGCTTCCCGAAAGCCATGCATCGAACGTGCAACGAGATTACCACCGACTCCAATCATGGTAACGACCACGCACTTGTTCCACGTCACGTAACATGAGCATCCGGTGCAACAAAATTTTTTTGCACACTTCTGGTGCGCTTCCCGAAAGCCGTGCATCAAACGTGCGACGAGATTACCACCGACTCCAATCGGGGTAACGACCACGCACTAGTTTCACATCTCCTAACATGAGCGTCCGGTGCAACAAAATTTTTTTGCACACTTCTAGTGCGCTTCCCCCGGCCGTGCATCGAACGTGCGACGAGATTACCCCTGACTCCAATCGTGGAAACGACCATGCACTAGTTCCATGTCACCTAACATGAGCATCCGGTGCAACAAAATTTTTTTGCACACTTCTGGTGCGCTTCCCGAAAGCCGTGCATCGAACGTGCGACGAGATTGTTACCGAGTCCAATCGTGGTAACGACCACGCACTAGTTCCACATCACCTAACGTGAGCATCCGGTGCAACAAAATTTTTTGCACACTTCGTGCGCGCTTCCCCGAAAGCCGTGCATTGAACGTGCGACGAGATTACCACTGACTCCAATCGTGGTAACGACCACGCACTTGTTCGACGTCACCTAATATGAGCATCCGGTGCAACAAAATTTTTTTGCACACTTCTGGTGCGCTTCCCGAAAGCCATGCATCGAACGTGCAACGAGATTACCACCGACTCCAATCATGGTAACGACCACGCACTTGTTCCACGTCACCTAACCTGAGCATCCGGTGCAACAAAATTTTTTTGCACACTTCCGGTGCGCTTCCCAAAGCCGTGCATCAAATGTGCGACGAGATTACCACCGACTCCAATCGTGGTAACGACCACGCACTAGTTCCACATCTCCTAACATGAGCGTCCGGTGCAACAAAATTTTTTTGCACACTTCTAGTGCGCTTCCCGAAGGCAGTGCATCAAACGTGCGACGAGATTACCACTGACTCCAATCGTGGTAACGACCATGCACTAGTTCCATGTCACCTAACATGAGCATCCGTGCAACAAAATTTTTTTGCACACTTCTGTGCGCTTCCCGAAAGCCGCATCGAACGTGCGACGAGATTGTTACCGAGTCCAATCGTGGTAACGACCACGCACTTGTTCCACGTCACCTAACCCGAGCATCCGGCAACAAAAATTTTTTGCACACTTCGGTGCGCTTCCCGAAAGCCGTGCATCAAATGTGCGACGAGATTACCACCGACTCCAATCGTGGTAACGACCACGCACTAGTTCCACATCTCCTAACATGAGCGTCCGGTGCAACAAAATTTTTTTGCACACTTCTAGTGCGCTTCCCGAAGGCCGTGCATCAAACGTGCGACGAGATTACCACTGACTCCAATCGTGGTAACGACCATGCACTAGTTCCATGTCACCTAACATGAGCATCCGGTGCAACAAAATTTTTTTGCACACTTCTGGTGCGCTTCCCGAAAGCCGTGCATCGAACGTGCGACGAGATTGTTACCGAGTCCAATCGTGGTAACGACCACGCACTAGTTCCACATCACCTAACGTGAGCATCCAGTGCAACAAAATTTTTTTGCACACTTCTGGTGCGCTTCCTGAAAGCCGTGCATTGAACGTGCGACGAGATTACCACTGACTCCAGTCGTGGTAACGACCACGCACTTGTTCCACGTCACCTAACATGAGCATCCGGTGCAACTAAATTTTTTGCACACTTGGTGCGCTTCCCGAAAGCCGTGCATCAAACGTGCGACGAGATTACCACCGACTCCAATCGTGGTAACGACCACGCACTAGTTCCACATCTCCTAACATGAGCGTCCGGTGCAACAAAATTTTTTTGCACACTTCTAGTGCGCTTCCCCGAAGACCGTGCATCGAACGTGCGACGAGATTACCATCGACTCCAATCGTGGTAACGACCACGCACTTGTTCGACGTCACCTAATATGAGCATCCGGTGCAACAAAATTTTTTTGCACACTTCTGGTGCGCTTCTCGATAGCCGTGCATCGAACGTGCGATAAGATTACCGCTGACTCCAATCGTGGTAATGACCACGCACTTGTTCGATGTCACCTAACATGAGCATCCGGTGCAATAAATTTTTTTGCACACTTCTGGCGAGATAGCCGTGCATCGAACGTGCGACGATATTACCACCGACTCCAATTGTGGTAACGACCACGCACTTGTTCCACGTCACCTAACATGAGCATCCGGTGGAACAAAATTTTTTTGCACACTTCGGTGCGCTTCCCAAAAAGCCATGCATCGAACGTGCAACGAGATTACCACCGACTCCAATCATGGTAACGACCACGCACTTGTTCCACGTCCACGTAACATGAGCATCCGGTGCAACAAAATTTTTTGCACACTTCTGCGGTGCGCTTCCGAAAGCCGTGCATCAAACGTGCGACGAGATTACCACCGACTCCAATCGGGGTAACGACCACGCACTAGTTTCACATCTCCTAACATGAGCGTCCGGTGCAACAAAATTTTTTTGCACACTTCTAGTGCGCTTCCCGAAGGCCGTGCATCGAACGTGCGACGAGATTACCACTGACTCCAATCGTGGAAACGACCATGCACTTGTTCCATGTCACCTAACATGAGCATCCGGTGCAACAAAATTTTTTGCACACTTCTGGTGCGCTTCCCGAAAGCCGTGCATCGAACGTGCGACGAGATTGTTACCGAGTCCAATCGTGGTAACGACCACGCACTAGTTCCACATCACCTAACGTGAGCATCCGGTGCAACAAAATTTTTTTGCACACTTCGGTGCGCTTTCAAAGCCGTGCATTGAACGTGCGACGAGATTACCATCGACTCCAATCGTGGTAACGACCACGCACTTGTTCGACGTCACCTAATATGAGCATCCGGTGCAACAAAATTTTTTGCACACTTCTGGTGCGCTTCGAAAAGCCATGCATCGAACGTGCAACGAGATTACCACCGACTCAATCATGGTAACGACCACGCACTTGTTCCACGTCACCTAACCTGAGCATCCGGTGCAACAAAATTTTTTGCACACTTCTGGTGCGCTTCGAAAGCCGTGCATCAAATGTGCGACGAGATTACCACCGACTCAAATCGTGGTAACGACCACGCACTAGTTCCACATCTCCTAACATGAGCGTCCGGTGCAACAAAATTTTTTGCACACTTCTAGTGCGCTTCCCGAAGGCCGTGCATCAAACGTGCGACGAGATTACCGGCTGACTCCAATCGTGGTAACGACCATGCACTAGTTCCATGTCACCTAACATGAGCATCCGGTGCAACAAAATTTTTTTTGCACACTTAAGTGCGCTTCCGAAAAGCCGTGCATCGAACGTGCGGCGAGATTGTTACCGAGTCCAATCGTGGTAACGACCACGCACTAGTTCCACATCACCTAACGTGAGCATCCGGTGCAACAAAAATTTTTGCACACTTCGGTGCGCGCTTCGAAAGCCGTGCATTGAACGTGCGACGAGATTACCACTGACTCCGGTCGTGGTAACGACCACGCACTTGTTCCACGTCACCTAACATGAGCGTCCGGTGCAACAAAATTTTTTGCACACTTCGGTGCGCTTCCCGAAAGCCGTGCATCGAACGTGCGACGAGATTGTTACCGAGTCCAATCGTGGTAACGACCACGCACTTGTTCCACGTCACCTAACCCGAGCATCCGGTGCAACAAAATTTTTTTGCACACTTACGTGCGCTTCCCGAAAGCCGCCGTGCATCAAATGTGCGACGAGATTACCACCGACTCAATCGTGGTAACGACCACGCACTAGTTCCACATCTCCTAACATGAGCGTCCGGTGCAACAAAATTTTTTGCACACTTCTAGTGCGCTTCCCCGAAGGCCGTGCATCAAACGTGCGACGAGATTACCACCGACTCCAATCGTGGTAACGACCATGCACTAGTTCCATGTCACCTAACATGAGCATCCGGTGCAACAAAATTTTTTGCACACTTCTGGTGCGCTTCCCCGAAAGCCGTGCATCGAACGTGCGACGAGATTGTTACCGTTACCGAGTCCAATCGTGGTAACGACCACGCACTAGTTCCACATCACCTAACGTGAGCATCCAATGCAACAAAATTTTTTTTTGCACACTTCGGTGCGCTTCCTGAAAAGCGTGCATTGAACGTGCGACGAGATTACCATCGACTCCGGTCGTGGTAACGACCACGCACTTGTTCCACGTCACCTAACATGAGCATCCGTGCAACTAAATTTTTTTGCACACTTCGGTGCGCTTCCCGAAAGCCGTGCATCAAACGTGCGACGAGATTACCACCGACTCCAATCGTGGTAACGACCACGCACTAGTTCCACATCTCCTAACATGAGCGTCCGGTGCAACAAAATTTTTTTGCACACTTCTAGTGCGCTTCCCGAAGACCGTGCATCGAACGTGCGACGAGATTACCACTGACTCCAATCGTGGTAACGACCACGCACTTGTTCGACGTCACCTAATATGAGCATCCGGTGCAACAAAATTTTTTTGCACACTTCGTGCGCTTCTCGATAGCCGTGCATCGAACGTGCGATAAGATTACCGCTGACTCCAATCGTGGTAATGACCACGCACTTGTTCGATGTCACCTAACATGAGCATCCGGTGCAATAAATTTTTTTGCACACTTCTGGCGAGATAGCCGTGCATCGAACGTGCGACGATATTACCACCGACTCCAATTGTGGTAACGACCACGCACTTGTTCCACGTCACCTAACATGAGCATCCGGTGGAACAAAATTTTTTTTGCACACTTCTGGTGCGCTTCCCAAAAGCCATGCATCGAACGTGCAACGAGATTACCACCGACTCCAATCATGGTAACGACCACGCACTTGTTCCACGTCACGTAACATGAGCATCCGGTGCAACAAAATTTTTTTGCACACTTCTGGTGCGCTTCCCGAAAGCCGTGCATCAAACGTGCGACGAGATTACCACCGACTCCAATCGGGGTAACGACCACGCACTAGTTTCACATCTCCTAACATGAGCGTCCGGTGCAACAAAATTTTTTTGCACACTTCTAGTGCGCTTCCCGAAGGCCGTGCATCGAACGTGCGACGAGATTACCACTGACTCCAATCGTGGAAACGACCATGCACTTGTTCCATGTCACCTAACATGAGCATCCGGTGCAACAAAATTTTTTTGCACACTTCTGGTGCGCTTCCCGAAAGCCGTGCATCGAACGTGCGACGAGATTGTTACCGAGTCCAATCGTGGTAACGACCACGCACTAGTTCCACATCACCTAACGTGAGCATCCGGTGCAACAAAATTTTTTTGCACACTTCGCGCGCTTTCTGAAAAGCCGTGCATTGAACGTGCGACGAGATTACCACTGACTCCAATCGTGGTAACGACCACGCACTTGTTCGACGTCACCTAATATGAGCATCCGGTGCAACAAAATTTTTTTGCACACTTCTGGTGCGCTTCCCGAAAGCCATGCATCGAACGTGCAACGAGATTACCACCGACTCCAATCATGGTAACGACCACGCACTTGTTCCACGTCACCTAACCTGAGCATCCGGTGCAACAAAATTTTTTGCACACTTCGGTGCGCTTCCGAAAAGCCGTGCATCAAATGTGCGACGAGATTACCACCGACTCCAATCGTGGTAACGACCACGCACTAGTTCCACATCTCCTAACATGAGCGTCCGGTGCAACAAAATTTTTTTGCACACTTCTAGTGCGCTTCCCGAAGGCCGTGCATCAAACGTGCGACGAGATTACCGCTGACTCCAATCGTGGTAACGACCATGCACTAGTTCCATGTCACCTAACATGAGCATCCGGTGCAACAAAATTTTTTTGCACACTTCTGGTGCGCTTCCCGAAAGCCGTGCATCGAACGTGCGACGAGATTGTTACCGAGTCCAATCGTGGTAACGACCACGCACTAGTTCCACATCACCTAACGTGAGCATCCGGTGCAACAAAAATTTTTTGCACACTTCTGGTGCGCTTCCTGAAAGCCGTGCATTGAACGTGCGGCGAGATTACCACATCGACTCCAATCGTGGTAACGACCACGCACTTGTTCCACGTCACCTAACATGAGCATCCGGTGCAACTAAATTTTTTGCACACTTCGTGCGCTTCCCGAAAGCCGTGCATCAAACGTGCGACGAGATTACCACCGACTCAATTGTGGTAACGACCACGCACTTGTTCGACGTCACCTAATATGAGCATCCGGTGCAACAAAATTTTTTGCACACTTCGTGCGCGCTTCTCGATAGCCGTGCATCGAACGTGCGATAAGATTACCGCTGACTCAATCGTGGTAATGACCACGCACTTGTTCGACGTCACCTAACATGAGCATCCGGTGCAATAAATTTTTTTGCACACTTCTGGCGAGATAGCCGTGCATCGAACGTGCGACGATATTACCACCGACTCCAATTGTGGTAACGACCACGCACTTGTTCCACGTCACCTAACATGAGCATCCGGTGGAACAAAATTTTTTTTTTTGCACACTTCTGGTGCGCTTCCCGAAAAGCCATGCATCGAACGTGCAACGAGATTACCACCGACTCCAATCATGGTAACGACCACGCACTTGTTCCACGTCCACGTAACATGAGCATCCGGTGCAACAAAATTTTTTGCACACTTCCGGTGCGCTTCCCGAAAGCCGTGCATCAAACGTGCGACGAGATTACCACCGACTCCAATCGGGGGTAACGACCACGCACTAGTTTCACATCTCCTAACATGAGCGTCCGGTGCAACAAAATTTTTTTGCACACTTCTAGTGCGCTTCCCAAGGCCGTGCATCGAACGTGCGACGAGATTACCACTGACTCCAATCGTGGAAACGACCATGCACTAGTTCCATGTCACCTAACATGAGCATCCGGTGCAACAAAATTTTTTTGCACACTTCGGTGCGCTTCCGAAAGCCGTGCATCGAACGTGCGACGAGATTGTTACCGAGTCCAATCGTGGTAACGACCACGCACTAGTTCCACATCACCTAACGTGAGCATCCGGTGCAACAAAATTTTTTGCACACTTCCGGTGCGCTTCCCCGAAAGCCGTGCATTGAACGTGCGACGAGATTACCATCGACTCCAATCGTGGTAACGACCACGCACTTGTTCGACGTCACCTAATATGAGCATCCGGTGCAACAAAATTTTTTTGCACACTTCGTGCGCTTCCCGAAAAGCCATGCATCGAACGTGCAACGAGATTACCACCGACTCCAATCATGGTAACGACCACGCACTTGTTCCACGTCACCTAACCTGAGCATCCGGTGCAACAAAATTTTTTTGCACACTTCTGGTGCGCTTCCCGAAAGCCGTGCATCAAATGTGCGACGAGATTACCACCGACTCCAATCGTGGTAACGACCACGCACTAGTTCCACATCTCCTAACATGAGCGTCCGGTGCAACAAAATTTTTTTGCACACTTCTAGTGCGCTTCCCGAAGGCAGTGCATCAAACGTGCGACGAGATTACCACTGACTCCAATCGTGGTAACGACCATGCACTAGTTCCATGTCACCTAACATGAGCATCCGGTGCAACAAAATTTTTTTGCACACTTCTGTGCGCTTCCCGAAAAGCCGTGCATCGAACGTGCGACGAGATTGTTACCGAGTCCAATCGTGGTAACGACCACGCACTAGTTCCACATCACCTAACGTGAGCATCCGGTGCAACAAAATTTTTTTGCACACTTCTGGTGCGCTTCCTGAAAGCCGTGCATTGAACGTGCGACGAGATTACCACTGACTCCAGTCGTGGTAACGACCACGCACTTGTTCCACGTCACCTAACATGAGCATCCGGTGCAACTAAATTTTTTTGCACACTTCTGGTGCGCTTCCCGAAAGCCGTGCATCAAACGTGCGACGAGATTACCACCGACTCCAATTGTGGTAACGACCACGCACTAGTTCCACATCTCCTAACATGAGCGTCCGGTGCAACAAAATTTTTTTGCACACTTCTAGTGCGCTTCCCGAAGACCGTGCATCGAACGTGCGACGAGATTACCACTGACTCCAATCGTGGTAACGACCACGCACTTGTTCGACGTCACCTAATATGAGCATCCGGTGCAACAAAATTTTTTTGCACACTTCTGGTGCGCTTCTCGATAGCCGTGCATCGAACGCGCGATAAGATTACCACCGACTCAATCGTGGTAATGACCACGCACTTGTTCGACGTCACCTAACATGAGCATCCGGTGCAATAAATTTTTTGCACACTTCCGGCGAGATAGCCGTGCATCGAACGTGCGACGATATTACCACCGACTCCAATTGTGGTAACGACCACGCACTTGTTCCACGTCACCTAACATGAGCATCCGGTGGAACAAAATTTTTTTGCACACTTCGGTGTGCGCTTCCCGAAAGCCATGCATCGAACGTGCAACGAGATTACCACCGACTCCAATCATGGTAACGACCACGCACTTGTTCCACGTCCACGTAACATGAGCATCCGGTGCAACAAAATTTTTTTGCACACTTCGTGCGCTTCCCGAAAGCCGTGCATCAAACGTGCGACGAGATTACCACCGACTCAATCGTGGTAACGACCATGCACTAGTTTCACATCTCCTAACATGAGCGTCCGGTGCAACAAAATTTTTTTGCACACTTCTAGTGCGCTTCCCGAAGGCCGTGCATCGAACGTGCGACGAGATTACCACTGACTCCAATCGTGGTAACGACCATGCACTAGTTCCATGTCACCTAACATGAGCATCCGGTGCAACAAAATTTTTTTGCACACTTCTGGTGCGCTTCCTGAAAGCCGTGCATTGAACGTGCGACGAGATTACCACTGACTCCAGTCGTGGTAACGACCACGCACTTGTTCCACGTCACCTAACATGAGCATCCGGTGCAACTAAATTTTTTTGCACACTTCTGGTGCGCTTCCCGAAAGCTGTGCATCGAACATGCGATGAGACTACCACTGACTCCAATCGTGGTAATGACCACACACTTATTCCACGTTGCGCTTCCCGAAAGCCGTGCATTGAACGTGCGACGAGATTACCACTGACTCCAGTCGTGGTAACGACCACGCACTTGTTCCACGTCACCTAACATGAGCATCCGGTGCAACAAAATTTTTTTGCACACATCTGGTGCGCTTCCCGAAAGCCGTGCATCGAACGTGCGATGAGATTACCACTGACTCCAATCGTGGTAACGACCACGCACTTGTTCCACATCACCTAACATGAGCATCCGGTGCAACAAAATTTTTTTGCACACTTCTGGTGCGTTTTTCGAAAGCCGTGCATCGAACGTGCGACGAGATGACCGCCGACTCCAATCGTGGTAACGACCACGCACTAGTTCCACATCACCTAACATGAGCATCCAATGTAACAAAATTTTTTTGCACACTTCTAGTGCGCTTCCCGAAGGCCGTGCATTGAACGTGCGACGAGATTACCACCGACTCCAATCGTGATAACGACCACGCACTAGTTCCACGTCACCTAACATGAGCATCCGATGTAACAAAATTTTTTTTGCACACTTCTGGTGCGCTTCCCGAAGGCCGTGCATCGAACGTGCGACGAGATTACCACCGATTCAATCGTGGTAACGACCACGCACTAGTTCCACGTCACCTAACATGAGCATCCGATGTAACAAAATTTTTTTTGCACACTTCTGGTGCGCTTCCCGAAGGCCGTGCATCGAACGTGCCACGAGATTACCACCGATTCAATCGTGGTAACGACCACGCACTTGTTCCGCATCACCTAACACGAGCATCCGGTGCAACAAAATTTTTTTGCACACTTCTGGTGCGCTTCCCGAAAGCCGTGCATCGAACGTGCGACGAGATTGTTACCGAGTCCAATCGTGGTAACGACCACGCACTAGTTCCACATCACCTAACGTGAGCATCCGGTGCAACAAAATTTTTTGCACACTTCTGGTGCGCTTCCCGAAAGCCGTGCATTGAACGTGCGACGAGATTACCACTGACTCCAATCGTGGTAACGACCACGCACTTGTTCCACGTCACCTAACATGAGCATCCGGTGCAACTAAATTTTTTTGCACACTTCTGGTGCGCTTCCCGAAAGCCGTGCATCAAACGTGCGACGAGATTACCACCGACTCCAATTGTGGTAACGACCACGCACTAGTTCCACATCTCCTAACATGAGCGTCCGGTGCAACAAAATTTTTTTGCACACTTCTAGTGCGCTTCCCGAAGACCGTGCATCGAACGTGCGACGAGATTACCACTGACTCCAATCGTGGTAACGACCACGCACTTGTTCGACGTCACCTAATATGAGCATCCGGTGCAACAAAATTTTTTTGCACACTTCTGGTGCGCTTCTCGATAGCCGTGCATCGAACGTGCGATAAGATTACCGCTGACTCCAATCGTGGTAATGACCACGCACTTGTTCGACGTCACCTAACATGAGCATCCGGTGCAATAAATTTTTTGCACACTTCCGGGCGAGATAGCCGTGCATCGAACGTGCGACGATATTACCACCGACTCCAATTGTGGTAACGACCACGCACTTGTTCCACGTCACCTAACATGAGCATCCGGTGGAACAAAATTTTTTTGCACACTTCTGGTGCGCTTCCCGAAAGCCATGCATCGAACGTGCAACGAGATTACCACCGACTCCAATCATGGTAACGACCACGCACTTGTTCCACGTCACGTAACATGAGCATCCGGTGCAACAAAATTTGTTTGCACACTTCTGGTGCGCTTCCCGAAAGCCGTGCATCAAACGTGCGACGAGATTACCACCGACTCCAATCGTGGTAACGACCATGCACTAGTTTCACATCTCCTAACATGAGCGTCCGGTGCAACAAAATTTTTTTGCACACTTCTAGTGCGCTTCCCGAAGGCCGTGCATCGAACGTGCGACGAGATTACCACTGACTCCAATCGTGGTAACGACCATGCACTAGTTCCATGTCACCTAACATGAGCATCCGGTGCAACAAAATTTTTTTGCACACTTCTGGTGCGCTTCCCGAAAGCCGTGCATTGAACGTGCGACGAGATTACCACTGACTCCAGTCGTGGTAACGACCACGCACTTGTTCCACGTCACCTAACATGAGCATCCGGTGCAACTAAATTTTTTTGCACACTTCTGGTGCGCTTCCCGAAAGCTGTGCATCGAACATGCGATGAGACTACCACTGACTCCAATCGTGGTAACGACCACACACTTATTCCACGTTGCGCTTCCCGAAAGCCGTGCATTGAACGTGCGACGAGATTACCACTGACTCCAGTCGTGGTAACGACCACGCACTTGTTCCACGCCACCTAACATGAGCATCCGGTGCAACAAAATTTTTTTGCACACATCCGTGCGCTTCCCGAAAGCCGCATCGAACGTGCGATGAGATTACCATCGACTCCAATCGTGGTAACGACCACGCACTTGTTCCACATCACCTAACATGAGCATCCGGTGCAACAAAATTTTTTGCACACTTCGGTGCGTTTTTTTGAAAGCCGTGCATCGAACGTGCGACGAGATGACCGCCGACTCAATCGTGGTAACGACCACGCACTAGTTCCACATCACCTAACATGAGCATCCAATGTAACAAAATTTTTTTTGCACACTTCTAGTGCGCTTCCCGAAAGCCGTGCATTGAACGTGCGACGAGATTACCACTGACTCCAATCGTGATAACGACCACGCACTAGTTCCACGTCACCTAACATGAGCATCCGATGTAACAAAATTTTTTTTTGCACACTTCGCGTGCGCTTCCCGAAGGCCGTGCATCGAACGTGCGACGAGATTACCACCGACTCAATCGTGGTAACGACCACGCACTAGTTCCACGTCACCTAACATGAGCATCCGATGTAACAAAATTTTTTTTTGCACACTTCTGGTGCGCTTCCCGAAGGCCGTGCATCGAACGTGCCACGAGATTACCACCGATTCAATCGTGGTAACGACCACGCACTTGTTCCGCATCACCTAACACGAGCATCCGGTGCAACAAAATTTTTTTGCACACTTCTGGTGCGCTTCCCGAAAGCCGTGCATCGAACGTGCGACGAGATTGTTACCGAGTCCAATCGTGGTAACGACCACGCACTAGTTCCACATCACCTAACGTGAGCATCCGGTGCAACAAAATTTTTTTGCACACTTCTGGTGCGCTTCCTGAAAGCCGTGCATTGAACGTGCGACGAGATTACCACTGACTCCAGTCGTGGTAACGACCACGCACTTGTTCCACGTCACCTAACATGAGCATCCGGTGCAACTAAATTTTTTTGCACACTTCTGGTGCGCTTCCCGAAAGCTGTGCATCGAACATGCGATGAGACTACCACTGACTCCGAATCGTGGTAACGACCACACACTTATTCCACGTTGCGCTTCCCGAAAGCCATGCATTGAACGTGCGGCGAGATTACCATCGACTCCGGTCGTGGTAACGACCACGCACTTGTTCCACGTCACCTAACATGAGCATCCGGTGCAACAAAATTTTTTTGCACACTTCTGTGCGCTTCCCGAAAAGCCGTGCATCGAACGTGCGATGAGATTACCACCGACTCCAATCGTGGTAACGACCACGCACTTGTTCCACATCACCTAACTTGAGCATCCGGTGCAACAAAATTTTTTTGCACACTTCTGGTGCGTTTTTCGAAAGCCGTGCATCGAACGTGCGACGAGATGACCGCCGACTCCAATCGTGGTAACGACCACGCACTAGTTCCACATCACCTAACATGAGCATCCAATGTAACAAAATTTTTTTGCACACTTCTAGTGTGCTTCCCGAAGGCCGTGCATCGAACGTGCGACGAGATTACCACCGACTCCAATCGTGATAACGACCACGCACTAGTTCCACGTCACCTAACATGAGCATCCGATGTAACAAAATTTTTTTGCACACTTCTGGTGCGCTTCCCGAAGGCCGTGCATCGAACGTGCGACGAGATTACCACCGATTCAATCGTGGTAACGACCACGCACTAGTTCCACGTCACCTAACATGAGCATCCGGTGCAACAAAATTTTTTGCACACTTCGGTGCGCTTCAAAGCCGTGCATCAAACGTGCGACGAGATTACTACCGACTCCAATCGTGGTAACGACCACGCACTTGTTCCGCATCACCTAACACGAGCATCCGGTGCAACAAAATTTTTTTGCACACTTCTGGTGCGCTTCCCGAAAGCCGTGCATCAAACGTGCGACGAGATTACCACCGACTCTAATCGTGGTAATGACCACGCACTAGTTCCACATCTCCTAACACGAGCGTCCGGTGCAACAAAATTTTTTTGCACACTTCTAGTGCGCTTCCCGAAGGCCGTGCATCGAACGTGCGACGAGATTACCACTCGACTCCAATCGTGGTAACGACCACGCACTTGTTCGACGTCACCTAATATGAGCATCCGTGCAACAAAATTTTTTGCACACTTCGTGCGCTTCCCGAAAGCCATGCATCGAACGTGCAACGAGATTACCACCGACTCAATCATGGTAACGACCACGCACTTGTTCCACGTCACCTAACCCGAGCATCCGGTGCAACAAAATTTTTTGCACACTTCGGTGCGCTTCCCCGAAAGCCGTGCATCAAATGTGCGACGAGATTACCACCGACTCCAATCGTGGTAACGACCACGCACTAGTTCCACATCTCCTAACATGAGCGTCCGGTGCAACAAAATTTTTTGCACACTTCTAGTGCGCTTCCCGAAGGCCGTGCATCAAACGTGCGACGAGATTACCACTGACTCCAATCGTGGTAACGACCATGCACTAGTTCCATGTCACCTAACATGAGCATCCGGTGCAACAAAATTTTTTGCACACTTCTGGTGCGCTTCCCGAAAGCCGTGCATCGAACGTGCGACGAGATTGTTACCGAGTCCAATCGTGGGTAACGACCACGCACTAGTTCCACATCACCTAACGTGAGCATCCGGTGCAACAAAATTTTTTGCACACTTCTCGTACGCTTCTCTGAAAGCCGTGCATTGAACGTGCGACGAGATTACCACCGACTCCGGTCGTGGTAACGACCACGCACTTGTTCCACGTCACCTAACATGAGCATCCGGTGCAACTAAATTTTTTGCACACTTCTCGTGCGCTTCCCGAAAAGCCGTGCATCAAACGTGCGACGAGATTACCACCGACTCAATTGTGGTAACGACCACGCACTAGTTCCACATCTCCTAACATGAGCGTCCGGTGCAACAAAATTTTTTTTGCACACTTCTAGTGCGCTTCCCGAAGACCGTGCATCGAACGTGCGACGAGATTACCACTGACTCCAATCGTGGTAACGACCACGCACTTGTTCGACGTCACCTAATATGAGCATCCGGTGCAACAAAATTTTTTTGCACACTTCTGGTGCGCTTCTCGATAGCCGTGCATCGAACGCGTCGCGATAAGATTACCGCTGACTCAATCGTGGTAATGACCACGCACTTGTTCGACGTCACCTAACATGAGCATCCGGTGCAATAAATTTTTTGCACACTTCGGCGAGATAGCCGTGCATCGAACGTGCGACGATATTACCACCGACTCCAATTGTGGTAACGACCACGCACTTGTTCCACGTCACCTAACATGAGCATCCGGTGGAACAAAATTTTTTGCACACTTCTGGTGCGCTTCCCGAAAGCCATGCATCGAACGTGCAACGAGATTACCACCGACTCCAATCATGGTAACGACCACGCACTTGTTCCACGTCACGTAACATGAGCATCCGGTGCAACAAAAATTTGTTTGCACACTTCGGTGCGCTTCCCGAAAGCCGTGCATCAAACGCGTGCGACGAGATTACCACCGACTCCAATCGTGGTAACGACCATGCACTAGTTTCACATCTCCTAACATGAGCGTCCGGTGCAACAAAATTTTTTGCACACTTCTAGTGCGCTTCCCGAAGGCCGTGCATCGAACGTGCGACGAGATTACCACCGACTCCAATCATGGTAACGACCATGCACTAGTTCCATGTCACCTAACATGAGCATCCGGTGCAACAAAATTTTTTGCACACTTCGGTGCGCTTCCTGAAAGCCGTGCATTGAACGTGCGACGAGATTACCACATCGACTCCGGTCGTGGTAACGACCACGCACTTGTTCCACGTCACCTAACATGAGCATCCGGTGCAACTAAATTTTTTTGCACACTTCTGGTGCGCTTCCCGAAAGCTGTGCATCGAACATGCGATGAGACTACCACTGACTCCAATCGTGGTAATGACCACACACTTATTCCACGTTGCGCTTCCCGAAAGCCGTGCATTGAACGTGCGACGAGATTACCACTGACTCCAGTCGTGGTAACGACCACGCACTAGTTCCACGTCACCTAACATGAGCATCCGGTGCAACAAAATTTTTTGCACACATCCGGTGCGCTTCCCCGAAAGCCGTGCATCGAACGTGCGATGAGATTACCATCGACTCCAATCGTGGTAACGACCACGCACTTGTTCCACATCACCTAACATGAGCATCCGGTGCAACAAAATTTTTTTGCACACTTCTGGTGCGTTTTTCGAAAGCCGTGCATCGAACGTGCGACGAGATGACCGCCGACTCCAATCGTGGTAACGACCACGCACTAGTTCCACATCACCTAACATGAGCATCCAATGTAACAAAATTTTTTTGCACACTTCTAGTGCGCTTCCCGAAGGCCGTGCATTGAACGTGCGACGAGATTACCACCGACTCCAATCGTGATAACGACCACGCACTAGTTCCACGTCACCTAACATGAGCATCCGATGTAACAAAATTTTTTTTTGCACACTTCTGGTGCGCTTCCCCCGGCCGTGCATCGAACGTGCGACGAGATTACCACCGATTCAATCGTGGTAACGACCACGCACTAGTTCCACGTCACCTAACATGAGCATCTGGTGCAACAAAATTTTTTGCACACTTCCACGCGCGCTTCCGAAAGCCGTGCATCAAACGTGCGACGAGATTACTACCGACTCCAATCGTGGTAACGACCACGCACTTGTTCCGCATCACCTAACACGAGCATCCGGTGCAACAAAATTTTTTGCACACTTCGGTGCGCTTCCCGAAAGCCGTGCATCGAACGTGCGACGAGATTGTTACCGAGTCCAATCGTGGTAACGACCACGCACTAGTTCCACATCACCTAACGTGAGCATCCGGTGCAACAAAATTTTTTTGCACACTTCTGGTGCGCTTCCTGAAAGCCGTGCATTGAACGTGCGGCGAAGATTACCATCGACTCCAGTCGTGGTAACGACCACGCACTTGTTCCACGTCACCTAACATGAGCATCCGGTGCAACTAAATTTTTTGCACACTTCGTGCGCTTCGAAAAGCCGTGCATCGAACATGCGATGAGACTACCACTGACTCCAATCGTGGTAACGACCACACACTTATTCCACGTTGCGCTTCCCGAAAGCCGTGCATTGAACGTGCGACGAGATTACCACTGACTCCAGTCGTGGTAACGACCACGCACTTGTTCCACGTCACCTAACATGAGCATCCGGTGCAACAAAATTTTTTGCACACTTCTGGTGCGCTTCCCGAAAGCCGTGCATCGAACGTGCGATGAGATTACCACTGACTCCAATCGTGGTAACGACCACGCACTTGTTCCACGTCACCTAACATGAGCATCCGGTGCAACAAAATTTTTTGCACACTTCTGGTGCGTTTTTTGAAAGCCGTGCATCGAACGTGCGACGAGATGACCGCCGACTCCAATCGTGGTAACGACCACGCACTAGTTCCACATCACCTAACATGAGCATCCAATGTAACAAAATTTTTTTGCACACTTCTAGTGCGCTTCCTGAAGGCCGTGCATCGAACGTGCGACGAGATTACCACCGACTCCAATCGTGATAACGACCACGCACTAGTTCCACGTCACCTAACATGAGCATCCGATGTAACAAAATTTTTTTGCACACTTCTGGTGCGCTTCCCGAAGGCCGTGCATCGAACGTGCGACGAGATTACCACCGATTCAATCGTGGTAACGACCACGCACTAGTTCCACGTCACCTAACATGAGCATCTGGTGCAACAAAATTTTTTTGCACACTTCTGGTGCGCTTCCCGAAAGCCGTGCATCAAACGTGCGACGAGATTACTACTGACTCCAATCGTGGTAACGACCACGCACTTGTTCCGCATCACCTAACACGAGCATCCGGTGCAACAAAATTTTTTTGCACACTTCTCGTGCTTCCCTTCCGCCGTGCATCAAACGTGCGACGAGATTACCACCGACTCTAATCGTGGTAACGACCACGCACTAGTTCCACATCTCCTAACATGAGCGTCCGGTGCAACAAAATTTTTTTTGCACACTTCTAGTGCGCTTCCCGAAGGCCGTGCATCGAACGTGCGGCGAGATTACCATCGACTCCAATCGTGGTAACGACCACGCACTTGTTCGACGTCACCTAATATGAGCATCCGGTGCAACAAAATTTTTTGCACACTTCGTGCGCTTCCCGAAAGCCATGCATCGAACGTGCAACGAGATTACCACCGACTCCAATCATGGTAACGACCACGCACTTGTTCCACGTCACCTAACCTGAGCATCCGGTGCAACAAAATTTTTTTGCACACTTCTGGTGCGCTTCCCGAAAGCCGTGCATCAAATGTGCGACGAGATTACCACCGACTCCAATCGTGGTAACGACCACGCACTAGTTCCACATCTCCTAACATGAGCGTCCGGTGCAACAAAATTTTTTGCACACTTCTAGTGCGCTTCCCCGAAGGCCGTGCATCAAGCGTGCGACGAGATTACCACCGACTCCAATCGTGGTAACGACTATGCACTAGTTCCATGTCACCTAACATGAGCATCCGGTGCAACAAAATTTTTTTGCACACTTCTGGTGCGCTTCCCGAAAGCCGTGCATCGAACGTGCGACGAGATTGTTACCGAGTCCAATCGTGGTAACGACCACGCACTAGTTCCACATCACCTAACGTGAGCATCCGGTGCAACAAAATTTTTTTGCACACTTCTGGTGCGCTTCCTGAAAGCCGTGCATTGAACGTGCGACGAGATTACCACTGACTCCAGTCGTGGTAACGACCACGCACTTGTTCCACGTCACCTAACATGAGCATCCGGTGCAACTAAATTTTTTGCACACTTCGGTGCGCTTCCCGAAAGCTGTGCATCGAACATGCGATGAGACTACCACTGACTCCGATCGTGGTAACGACCACACACTTATTCCACGTTGCGCTTCCCGAAAGCCATGCATTGAACGTGCGACGAGATTACCACTGACTCCAGTCGTGGTAACGACCACGCACTTGTTCCACGTCACCTAACATGAGCATCCGGTGCAACAAAATTTTTTTGCACACTTCTGGTGCGCTTCCCGAAAGCCGTGCATCGAACGTGCGATGAGATTACCACTGACTCCAATCGTGGTAACGACCACGCACTTGTTCCACATCACCTAACATGAGCATCCGGTGCAACAAAATTTTTTTGCACACTTCTGGTGCGTTTTTCGAAAGCCGTGCATCGAACGTGCGACGAGATTACCGCCGACTCCAATCGTGGTAACGACCACGCACTATTTCCACATCACCTAACACGAGCATCCAATGTAACAAAATTTTTTGCACACTTCTAGTGTGCTTCCTGAAGGCCGTGCATCGAACGTGCGACGAGATTACCACCGACTCCAATCGTGATAACGACCACGCACTAGTTCCACGTCACCTAACATGAGCATCCGATGTAACAAAATTTTTTTTGCACACTTCTGGTGCGCTTCCCGAAGGCCGTGCATCGAACATGCGACGAGATTACCGCCGATTCAATCGTGGTAACGACCACGCACTAGTTCCACGTCACCTAACATGAGCATCTGGTGCAACAAAATTTTTTTGCACACTTCTGGTGCGCTTCCCGAAAGCCGTGCATCAAACGTGCGGCGAGATTACTCACTGACTCAATCGTGGTAACGACCACGCACTTGTTCTGCATCACCTAACACGAGCATCCGGTGCAACAAAATTTTTTGCACACTTCGTGCGCTTCCGAAAGCCGTGCATCAAACGTGCGACGAGATTACCACCGACTCCAATCGTGGTAACGACCACGCACTAGTTCCACATCTCCTAACATGAGCGTCCGGTGCAACAAAATTTTTTGCACACTTCTAGTGCGCTTCCCGAAGGCCGTGCATCGAACGTGCGACGAGATTACCACTGACTCCAATCGTGGTAACGACCACGCACTTGTTCGACGTCACCTAATATGAGCATCCGGTGCAACAAAATTTTTTTGCACACTTTTGGTGCGCTTCTCGATAGCCGCATCGAACGTGCGATAAGATTGCCGGCTGACTCCAATCGTGGTAATGACCACGCACTTGTTCGACGTCACCTAACATGAGCATCCGGTGCAATAAATTTTTTGCACACTTCGGCGAGATAGCCGTGCATCGAACGTCGCGACGATATTACCACCGATTCCAATTGTGGTAACGACCACGCACTTGTTCCACGTCACCTAACATGAGCATCCGGTGGAACAAAAATTTTTTTTTGCACACTTCGGTGCGCGCTTCCGAAAAGCCATGCATCGAACGTGCAACGAGATTACCACCGACTCCAATCATGGTAACGACCACGCACTTGTTCCACGTCACCTAACATGAGCATGCGGTGCAACAAAATTTTTTGCACACTTCTGTGCGCTTCCCGAAAGCCGTGCATGGAACGTGCGATGAGATTGCTACCGACTCCGGTCGTGGTAACGACCACGCACTAGTTCCGCGTCACCTCACATGAGCATTCGGTGCAACAAAATTTTCTCACACTTCGGTGCGCTTCGAAAGCCGCAACGAACGTGCGACGAGATTACCACCGACTCCAATCATGATAACGACCACGCACTTGTTCGACGTCACCTAACATGAGCATCCGGTGCAACAAAATTTTTTGCACACTTCTGGTGTGCTTCCTGAAAGCCGTGCATCGAACGTGCGATGAGATTACCACCGGCTCCAATCGTGGTAACGACCATGCACTTGTTCGACGTCACCTAACTTGAGCATCCAGTGCAACAAAATCTTTTTGCACACTTCTGGTGCGCTTCCGAAAGCCGCATCGAACGTGCGGACGAGGTTACCGTTGACTCCAATCGTGGTAACGACCACGAAATAGTTCCACGTCACCTAACATTAGCATCCGGTGCAACAAAAATTTTTGGCACACTTCTGGTGCGCTTCCCGAAAGCCGTGCATCGAACGTGCGACGAGATTACCACTAACTCCAATCGTGGTAACGACCACGCACTTGTTCGACGTCACCTAACATGAGCATCCGGTGCAACAAAATTTTTGCACACTTACGTGCGCTGCCCGATAGCCGTGCATCGAACGTGCGACGAGATTACCACTGACTCCAATCGTGGTAACGACCACGCACTTGTTCGACGTCACCTAACATGAGCATCTGGTCCAACAAAAATTTTTTGCACACTTCTGGTGTGCTTCCCGAAAGCCGTGCATCGAACGTGCGACGAGATTACCACTGAATCCAATCGTGGTAACGACCACGCACTAGTTCCACGTCACCTAACATGAGCATCCGGTGTAATAAAATTTTTTTGCACACTCCTGGTGCGCTTCCCGAAAGCCGCGCATCGAACGTGCGATGAGGTTACCACCGACTTCAATCGTGGTAACCACCACGCACTAGTTCCACGTCACCTAACATGAGCATCCGGTGCAACAAAATTTTTTTGCACACTTCTAGTGCGCTTCCCGAAGGCCGTGCATCGAACGTGCGACGAGATTACCACTGACTCCAATCGTGGTAACGACCACGCACTTGTTCGACGTCACCTAATATGAGCATCCGGTGCAACAAAAATTTTTTGCACACTGCGCGCTTCGATAGCCGTGCATCGAACGTGCGATAAGATTACCGCTGACTCCAATCGTGGTAATGACCACGCACTTGTTCGACGTCACCTAACATGAGCATCCGGTGCAATAAATTTTTTTGCACACTTCTGGCGAGATAGCCGTGCATCGAACGTGCGACGATATTACCACCGATTCCAATTGTGGTAACGACCACGCACTTGTTCCACGTCACCTAACATGAGCATCCGGTGGAACAAAATTTTTTTGCACACTTCTGGTGCGCTTCCCGAAAGCCATGCATCGAACGTGCAACGAGATTACCACCGACTCCAATCATGGTAACGACCACGCACTTGTTCCACGTCACCTAACATGAGCATCCGGTGCAACAAAATTTTTTTGCACACTTCTGGTGCGCTTCCCGAAAGCCGTGCATGGAACGTGCGATGAGATTGCTACCGACTCCAGTCGTGGTAACGACCACGCACTAGTTCCACGTCACCTCACATGAGCATTCGGTGCAACAAAATTTTCTCACACTTCTGGTGCGCTTCCCGAAAGCCGTGCAACGAACGTGCGACGAGATTACCACTGACTCCAATCATGATAACGACCACGCACTTGTTCGACGTCACCTAACATGAGCATCCGTGCAACAAAATTTTTGCACACTTCGGTGTGCTTCCCGAAAAAGCCGTGCATCGAACGTGCGATGAGATTACCACCGGCTCCAATCGTGGTAACGACCATGCACTTGTTCGACGTCACCTAACTTGAGCATCCAGTGCAACAAAATCTTTTTGCACACTTCTGGTGCGCTTTCCGAAAGCCGTGCATCGAACGTGCGACGAGGTTACCGCTGACTCCAATCGTGGTAACGACCACGAAATAGTTCCACGTCACCTAACATGAGCATCCGGTGCAACAAAATTTTTTTGCACACTTCTGGTGCGCTTCCGAAAGCCGTGCATCGAACGTGCGACGAGATTACCACTAACTCCAATTGTGGTGACGCGCCCGCGCACTTGTTCGACGTCACCTAACATGAGCATCCGGTGCAACAAAATTTTTTGCACACTTCGGTGCGCTGCCCGATAGCCGTGCATCGAACGTGCGACGAGATTACCACTGACTCCAATCGTGGTAACGACCACGCACTTGTTCCACGTCACCTAACATGAGCATCCCGTGCAACAAAATTTTTTGCACACTTCCGTGCGCGCTTCCCGAAAGCCGTGTATCGAACGTGCGACGAGATCGCCATCCGACTCCAATCGTGGTAACGACCACGCACTTGTTCGACGTCACCTAACATGAGCATCTGGTCCAACAAAAATTTTTTGCACACTTCTGGTGTGCTTCCCGAAAGCCGTGCATCGAACGTGCGACGAGATTACCACTGAATCCAATCGTGGTAACGACCACGCACTAGTTCCAGGTCACCTAACATGAGCATCCGGTGTAATAAAATTTTTTTGCACACTTCTGGTGCGCTTCCCGAAAGCCGCGCATTGAACGTGCGATGAGGTTACCACCGACTTCAATCGTGGTAACCACCACGCACTAGTTCCACGTCACCTAACATGAGCATCCGGTGCAACAAAATTTTTTTGCACACTTCTAGTGCGCTTCCCGAAGGCCGTGCATCGAACGTGCGACGAGATTACCACTGACTCCAATCGTGGTAACGACCACGCACTTGTTCGACGTCACCTAATATGAGCATCCGGTGCAACAAAAATTTTTGCACACTTCGGTGCGCTTCGATAGCCGTGCATCGAACGTGCGATAAGATTACCGCCGACTCCAATCGTGGTAATGACCACGCACTTGTTCGACGTCACCTAACATGAGCATCCGGTGCAATAAATTTTTTGCACACTTCTGGGCGAGATAGCCGTGCATCGAACGTGCGACGATATTACCACCGATTCCAATTGTGGTAACGACCACGCACTTGTTCCACGTCACCTAACATGAGCATCCGGTGGAACAAAATTTTTTTGCACACTTCGTGCGCTTCCCGAAAGCCATGCATCGAACGTGCAACGAGATTACCACCGACTCCAATCATGGTAACGACCACGCACTTGTTCCACGTCACCTAACATGAGCATCCGGTGCAACAAAATTTTTTGCACACTTCGTGCGCTTCCCGAAAGCCGTGCATGGAACGTGCGACGAGATTGCTACCGACTCCAATCGTGGTAACGACCACGCACTAGTTCCACGTCACCTCACATGAGCATTCGGTGCAACAAAAATTTTCTCACACTTCGTGCGCTTCCCGAAAGCCGTGCAACGAACGCGGCGACGAGATTACCACCGACTCCAATCATGATAACGACCACGCACTTGTTCGACGTCACCTAACATGAGCATCCGGTGCAACAAAATTTTTTGCACACTTCTGGTGTGCTTCCTGAAAGCCGTGCATCGAACGTGCGATGAGATTACCACCGGCTCCAATCGTGGTAACGACCATGCACTTGTTCGACGTTACCTAACTTGAGCATCCAGTGCAACAAAATCTTTTTGCACACTTCTGGTGCGCTTTCCGAAAGCCGTGCATCGAACGTGCGACGAGGTTACCGCTGACTCCAATCGTGGTAACGACCACGAAATAGTTCCACGTCACCTAACATGAGCATCCGGTGCAACAAAATTTTTTTGCACACTTCTGGTGCGCTTCCCGAAAGCCGTGCATCGAACGTGCGACGAGATTACCACTAACTCCAATTGTGGTAACGACCACGCACTTGTTCGACGTCACCTAACATGAGCATCCGGTGCAACAAAATTTTTTTGCACACTTCTGGTGCGCTGCCCGATAGCCGTGCATCGAACGTGCGACGAGATTACCACTGACTCCAATCGTGGTAACGACCACGCACTTGTTCCACGTCACCTAACACGAGCATCCTGTGCAACAAAATTTTTTTGCACACTTCTGGTGCGCTTCCCGAAAGCCGTGTATCGAACGTGCGACGAGATCGCCACTGACTCCAATCGTGGTAACGACCACGCACTTGTTCGACGTCACCTAACATGAGCATCTGGTCCAACAAAAATTTTTTGCACACTTCTGGTGTGCTTCCCGAAAGCCGTGCATCGAACGTGCGACGAGATTACCACTGAATCCAATCGTGGTAACGACCACGCACTAGTTCCACGTCACCTAACATGAGCATCCGGTGTAATAAAATTTTTTTGCACACTTCTGGTGCGCTTCCCGAAAGCCGCGCATCGAACGTGCGATGAGGTTACCACCGACTTCAATCGTGGTAACGACCACGCACTAGTTCCACGTCACCTAACATGAGCATCCGTGCAACAAAATTTTTTGCACACTTCGGTGTGCTTCTTGAAAGCTGTGCATCGAACGTGCGGCGAGATTACCATCGACTCCAATCGTAGTAACGACCACGCACTTGTTCCACGTCACCTAACATGAGCATCCGGTGGAACAAAATTTTTTGCACACTTCGGTGCGCTTCTCGAAAGCCATGCATCGAACGTGCAACGAGATTACCACCGACTCAATCATGGTAACGACCACGCACTTGTTCCACGTCACCTAACATGAGCATCCGGTGCAACAAAATTTTTTGCACACTTCCGTGCGCTTCCCGAAAGCCGTGCATGGAACGCGTGCGGCGAGATTGCTATCGGCTCCAATCGTGGTAACGACCACGCACTAGTTCCACGTCACCTCACATGAGCATTCGGTGCAACAAAATTTTCTCACACTTCGTGCGCTTCCCGAAAGCCGTGCATCGAACATGCGGCGAGATTACCACCGACTCCAATCATGATAACGACCACGCACTTGTTCGACGTCACCTAACAAGAGCATCCGGTGCAACAAAATTTTTGCACACTTCTCGTGCGCTTCCTGAAAGCCGTGCATCGAACGTGCGATGAGATTACCACCGGCTCCAATCGTGGTAACGACCATGCACTTGTTCGACGTCACCTAACTTGAGCATCCAAAGCAACAAAATCTTTTGCACACTTCGGTGCGCTTTCCGAAAGCCATGCATCGAACGTCGCGACGAGGTTACCGCTGACTCCAATCGTGGTAACGACCACGCGAAATAGTTCCACGTCACCTAACATGAGCATCCGGTGCAACAAAATTTTTTGCACACTTCGGTGCGCTTCCCGAAAGCCGCATCGAACGTGCGACGAGATTACCGCTAACTCCAATTGTGGTAACGACCACGCACTTGTTCGACGTCACCTAACATGAGCATCCGGTGCAACAAAATTTTTTTGCACACTTCTGGTGCGCTGCCCGATAGCCGTGCATCGAACGTGCGACGAGATTACCACTGACTCCAATCGTGGTAACGACCACGCACTTGTTCCACGTCACCTAACATGAGCATCCTGTGCAATAAAATTTTTTTGCACACTTCTGGTGCGCTTCCCGAAAGCCGCGCATCGAACGTGCGATGAGGTTACCACCGACTTCAATCGTGGTAACGACCACGCACTAGTTCCACGTCACCTAACATGAGCATCCGGTGCAACAAAATTTTTTTGCACACTTCTGGTGTGCTTCTTGAAAGCTGTGCATCGAACGTGCGACGAGATTACCACTGACTCCAATCGTAGTAACGACCACGCACTTGTTCCACGTCACCTAACATGAGCATCCGGTGGAACAAAATTTTTTTGCACACTTCTGGTGCGCTTCCCGAAAGCCATGCATCGAACGTGCAACGAGATTACCACCGACTCCAATCATGGTAACGACCACGCACTTGTTCCACGTCACCTAACATGAGCATCCGGTGCAACAAAATTTTTTTGCACACTTCTGGTGCGCTTCCCGAAAGCCGTGCATGGAACGTGCGACGAGATTGCTATCGGCTCCAATCGTGGTAACGACCACGCACTAGTTCCACGTCACCTCACATGAGCATTCGGTGCAACAAAATTTTCTCACACTTCTGGTGCGCTTCCCGAAAGCCGTGCATCGAACGTGCGACGAGATTACCACTGACTCCAATCATGATAACGACCACGCACTTGTTCGACGTCACCTAACAAGAGCATCCGGTGCAACAAAATTTTTTGCACACTTCTGGTGCGCTTCCTGAAAGCCGTGCATCGAACGTGCGATGAGATTACCACCGGCTCCAATCGTGGTAACGACCATGCACTTGTTCGACGTCACCTAACTTGAGCATCCAGTGCAACAAAATCTTTTTGCCCACTTCGGTGCGCTTTCCGAAAGCCATGCATCGAACGTGCGACGAGGTTACCGCTGACTCCAATCGTGGTAACGACCACGAAATAGTTCCACGTCACCTAACATGAGCATCCGGTGCAACAAAATTTTTTTGCACACTTCTGGTGCGCTTCCCGAAAGCCGTGCATCGAACGTGCGACGAGATTACCGCTAACTCCAATTGTGGTAACGACCACGCACTTGTTCGACGTCACCTAACATGAGCATCCGGTGCAACAAAATTTTTTGCACACTTCGGTGCGCTTTTGCCCGATAGCCGTGCATCGAACGTGCGGCGAGATTACCACTGACTCAATCGTGGTAACGACCACGCACTTGTTCCACGTCACCTAACATGAGCATCCTGTGCAATAAAATTTTTTTGCACACTTCTGGTGCGCTTCCCGAAAGCCGTGTATCGAACGTGCGACGAGATCGCCACTGACTCCAGTCGTGGTAACGACCACGCACTTGTTCGACGTCACCTAACATGAGCATCTGGTCCAACAAAATTTTTTTGCACACTTCTGGTGTGCTTCCCGAAAGCCGTGCATCGAACGTGCGACGAGATTACCACTGAATCCAATCGTGGTAACGACCACGCACTAGTTCCAGGTCACCTAACATGAGCATCCGGTGTAATAAAATTTTTTTGCACACTTCTGGTGCGCTTCCCGAAAGCCGCGCATCGAACGTGCGATGAGGTTACCACCGACTTCAATCGTGGTAACGACCACGCACTAGTTCCACGTCACCTAACATGAGCATCCGGTGCAACAAAATTTTTTTGCACACTTCTGGTGTGCTTCTCGAAAGCTGTGCATCGAACGTGCGACGAGATTACCACTGACTCCAATCGAGTAACGACCACGCACTTGTTCGACGTCACCTAACATGAGCATCCGGTGCAACAAAATTTTTTTGCACACTTCTGGTGCGCTTTCCGAAAGTCGTGCATCGAATGTGCGATGAGATTACCACTGACTCCAATCGTGGTAACGACCACGCACTTGTTCCACATCACCTAACATGAGCATCCGGTGCAACAAAATTTTTTTGCACACTTCTGGTGCGCTTCCTCAAAGCCGTGCATCGAACGTGCGATGAGATTGCCACTGATTCCAATCGTGGTAACGACCACGCACTTGTTCGATGTCACCTAACATGAGCATCGGGTGCAACAAAATTTTTTTGCACACTTCTGGTGCGCTTCCCGAAAGCCGTGCATCGAACGTGCGACGAGATTACCACTGACTCCAATTGTGGTAACGACCACGCACTAGTTCCACGTCACCTAACATGAGCATCCGGTGCAATAAAATTTTTTTGCACACTTCTGGTGCGCTTCCTGTTGACGGTCGTTAACGTCAACTTTTATTAGAATTTTAGACCCGAAGGAAAACATGAAAACACACTAGTCTAGGGTTTTAACCGACAATTTCTATGAGTTTTGCATATTCTGTATTTTCTAGGGTTATTTTCAGAAAAGCTGAAAAGAGGGATTCTAGTGCAAAATAACCACGAAACTTATCCGCCGCGGGAGACACCACGGGGAGACTTAGGAAGACTCCAAAAGACACCGGAAGGAGAAGGGGGTCAGCGGCCGCCAGTGGGGCCGACCAGGCACCACCAGGGCGCTGGGCAGCGCCCCCCTCTAGGGTTTGCTCCCCCTTCTGGAATGTTCCTCCACCGCCTCTCGTGATGCATCTCGGCCCTTCGTTACGTCGGTTTGATCCTGCGGCGCACACGCATCCCACCGGACTATAAATACATGGGTAGACCCCCCTGGAGAGAGCCAAATTCATTATTCATCAAGGCCTCAAGCCATCAAGCATCAAGAAGCCTTCAAGTTCATCAAGAGCCTTCTAGTTCATAGGATTAGCTAGCTAGATTAGAAGTAGAGGAGATCTAGTTCTTCACTGGGATCTAGAGCCTCTGGCATCTGTCTGGAGCGCGAGAGTTCGGTAATAGATCTAGTTCATAATTACTTTATTGTATTCATTATTCAGATTAGGGAGACTTTACTCTTAATAGATTCATATGTTCTTAATTGCAATAGTCATTGTCTACTTTTGTTATATGTCTAGTTTAGTTACTTCGATCTTATTGAATTCATGTAATTGCTCGTATAGCGTTTATCCAATTGTACAATGGGTAGATGATAGACGATATGTAGACGTAGTGTCTAGATGTCTTGTTTATCTGCGAGTGCACCCTGACATGCCGAGACGTGTGGTAGTATGCGTAGGTGACAGCTACGTAGTTCCTCTGTAGTCCACCCCCCGTATGTAGGAGTAGCATGGGCACGGTCGCGAAGGAGGTGACTTAGGTCTTAATACCCTCATTAGTTGATGCCTCTTTACATGTGATAATGATTTAGGGTTGACTTAGCGATGATTACTAGATGTAGTTACACTAATTAGAGTTATTCATTGATGTAGTTATAGACTTACCTTAGATCTAACTCCCTAGTTTATCCAATGGCTAGCTATGATTATGACTAGTAAGATGCTCTGATGATTATCCTTAATTATGATACTTGATGATTATGCTATCACCCATATTTATCCATATTTATCTTGTGACCTCTGCCTGTTATGAGCAGAGTATATGACATTGGTTTTCCCAGTGGTATAATTATAAATCGACAACCTAGATGACTTCCCTAGGTAAAATGCTACAACGGTATAATTATCTGTCCGCTTGCAGAACCCATTAGTTTACATTTATATTCATATCTTTATTAATCTGCCTAGTCACATTAGTACATGTCAATCTATGATAATTTCCTAGCAATATAATTGGGGATGACAACCTACTTCATGTTTAGGAATGTTAGTAATAAAGAAGTGGCTAGTTGCTAATGACAAGTTAATTATATATCGACCATTTCTAGTGTCGTTGCTAGGGGTAGGGTTTATCTCTGCTTTTTAGTAATGATGTTAGAAATGCCAACAAGCATTTTTGGCGCCATTGCCGGGGAAGGCACAATAAACTTAGGACATATTGATAACCTATATACACATGGATAAAGTCATATTACCAATCGATCTCTAACTCAAACAGGTACACCCTTCGCTGTTAGTATTTTCTTATCTTATGCAGGGTGATAAATGAATGGTTTTTCTCTTCCAAAGAACTTTACTGACGATCCAGAGAAACTCCTGAGAAAGAGAAGGTTTGTAGAAGCAAGGGACAAATTCGAGTCACCATCAAGACCACCCTCTACTGCTCAAGCTAGCTCTTCGGAGGAGCCAGCTCCAACACTGGAAGAGGAATTTGAAGAAGTAGAAGAACAAGCAGAAGAGTATTTAGATGAAAACCTAGCTCCTGTGTTTAAAGACATGGCTGAGAAGACACTGCGAGAGTTCTCTGTCCCAACAACAGCAAACATCTAGACTGGACCAGCAGTCAACACTGGGGAGAATGGATTCGAGCTCAAGCCTGCTCTCATCACTATGGTTCAAGCCAGTCAATTCTGTGGAAAAGGACATAAAGATGCAAGTGCACACTTACAACACTTTCTAGAGATCTGTAGCACCTTCACGATTAGGGGAGTACTAAAAGATGCTATCTTACTCCGTCTTTTCCCATTCTCATTATTGGAGAAAGCCAAGCAGTGGTTCTACATCAACAAAGAGAAACACACTACATGGGACCTATGCTCAACCGCTTTTCTAGCAAAATTCTTTCCTACAGCCAAGACCAATGCTCTGCATGGGAAGATCGCAAGTTTCCAACAACAACATGATGAATCATTCACTGAAGCATGGGAAAGATTCTAGAATTACATTGAAGACTGTCCTCATCATGGGATAGAGGAGTGGCTGTTAATGCAGACTTTCTATCATGGGCTCATCTCTAGCACCCGTGAGTCTATTGATGCTGCAGCTGGGGAGCTTTCCTGTCACTTAAGCTCTCAGACGCTAAAGCACTTCTCAAGAAGATGGCCTCAAACTCAACATGCAATGAAGAACGTACTCAGCCTCGCAAGAGGGGAGGAGGAATCCATCATCTCAAGGAAGCTGACATGGTCACTGCCAAGCTAGACCTCATCATGAAGAAGCTCGACATAGAGAAGAAGGAAGTCATGCACATTAATGATTCTCATATGACATGTGAAGAATGTGGAGACTACGGGCACTCAACTATCAGCTGCCCTACACTGCAAGAGGATGTGAACTTCATCAACAACAACACCTACTATCGTCCTCAACAAAATTAAGGATGGAATCAACAACCTCGACAAGATAATTACCAAGGTAACAACCAAGGTAACAACTTTAATAATTATAACCTTCCACCTTTGAGAGAACTAGTTACTAGTCAATCCAAACTGCTAGATCAATTGACTAGGAAACTAACATCAAATGATAAAACTTTGGAAAAGATACATGCTAGAATGGATACTTTTGCTTCTGCTATAAAGAATCAGCATAGTTTCAATAAAATGCTAGAATCACAATCAGCTCAGTTAGCTGCTGCTGTCCCTCCATTGGAAAAAGGCAAGATTCTAGGCAACCAGAAGATTTAGAAACTGCTAACCTAGTTGATATTCACAATGCAACCCAATATCATATTGAGCATGCAGATGTACAGTGGATTGACCACTCTCTAGAAGACCTATCATTCCTATCTCCATAGGATGCCACAGCTTTCCAGAGGCTATCTACGACTTCGGCGCAAGTGTCAACATCATGCCCAAGGTAATTTATGAGAAAATATTAAATGATCCCCTGTTGTACACAAATATGCGTTTACAGCTTGTAGATTAGTCCATTTGCTACCCTGAGGGAGTACTAGAAGAAGTTGTCATTAGAGTGGGACAATCATATGTCCTAGTTGACTTCGTGGTCATGGAGACAGGAGTAGATGAGAAGGCACCCATCATTTTGGGCAGACCATTCCTGTGCACAACAAAAGCCGTCATCTATGTGGAGTACGCCAAGATTGTCCTATCCACTAAGGACAAGAAAGAGAGATTCACATTCAAGAACCGCGTCCTGAAAGCTCCTACAGCCCCAAAGCAATTCCAGCAACAAGAAGAGCAAGAACAGCAACCAATGCCAAAGAAGAAGAACAATAGAAACAACAGAAGATGGAGGAGGACCAAGCATGCACCTGAGGAGACAACTCAACTAATCACTGCTCTCAACACAGAAAATGATCACATGCTACCCAATCCATTTCCAATCAAGAGAGGTGATCCAGGTGTCCCAATCATTAAATGCACAATCAAAGACACCACCTTTCCTCACACCGTCTACGACACTGGATCAGGCTGCAACGTAATGTCCAAACAGGTATATGATGAATTGTTTGATTTACCTTTATACCCAACATGTATTCAGTTGTAGATGGTGGACCAATCACTAAGATTTCCTGAAGGAGTAGTCAAGGATGTCATGGTAAGAATTCAAGAACAATATATAGCTGCAGATTTTCTAGTCCTTGACATGCAGGGAAACGATGATTCCCCGATCCTTTTAGGAAGACCGTTCCTCTACACAGTCAACGCCAACATCTACATTGGGTCCGGACATATCCACTTCAACCTACCTACCAGAAAGGTATGCTGTCAATTCAAAACATTAAATAACCATGAGAAGATCAGGAAGCAACGCAACAGGAGAAGACGCCAAGCCCACCGTCAGGCTGTCCAGCGCAAGAAGAGAACAAGCAAGTACCCCGCTAGAGTAACTGGGCAGAAGAAGCTGAAAGGATGGACCAGATCATGAAGGAAGAAAAGGAAGAGATCCTAGCATGATTAGAAGCGTGGGAGAAAGTAAACAAAGCTGAAGAGCAGGAGCTAGAAGAGGAAGAAGCAAAAGAGACAGAAGCAAGATGGAAGGAGGCACGCGACGCATTACCACGGGATGGGGAGTTGACTGAGGTTACCTCAGACGATGAACCCACTGAGTAAGTGCTCACCTCTGTCTAAGTCCTATCGGTAGACTTTAAATTTCGTACCCTAGTCATAAGGTTAGAATGGTAGTTATCTTATTAAATGCATTCGCAATTTACTTGGTAGCATAATTTTGTTCACATGTTAAAATATAAAACAATAAAAATATTTACTGCATTATTCATGGCATCACAAAACCCCACGTGGATACCCTATGGTATTTTCCAAAGGAATATCCACTGTGGTGGCATAAAATAAAAATGAAAAAAATATAGCATTCAAATTTAATTCTTGCATCATAAAAAGAAATTTCAAAAAAATAAGAGAGATAAAAGTGAAAACCTGCTTAAATTAGACAACATTAAAAATAACTCATAACGGTGATCCATTACTCTCTGGCTGACCGCTAACCCATTATTAAATTTGAGCCTCGAGTTTTGGTTTTCCTTCTTGTGGAGTATTTATGCAGAAATAACATAGTAGCAAGGAGAAGGACTATCAGTGGCAACCACCGGGTTCGTTACTGGCTAGCTCGCTCTAAAGGACGTCTACACCAGATATTGCAACCATCCAGCTTGGGGGAGGAGCACCCCCTAGTTATCAGGTGACTACACCTAAGCAATTTTTGAGTCTACTTTATAAATAGTCATAAAATACCAAAAATATGTGGGCACATGAAGGTCCACAAAGTAGAGTCTTCTATTAGGTGTTTAATGTAAAATGATAAAAGGATATATAATTGATTAAACCAAATAAATATTTAGTTCTATATTTAGTAGAGTATAATTCAAAATTAGTCCAGGCTACAGCTGATAAAATTGATGAACATTAAAATTGTTTTGGAGATGATAAATAGTTGCTCTGTTATAATGCTTGCCAAGTACCTAGTTGCCAAACTGAAACATCCTCAATTTTTCACGAAGGAAAAAATCCACAGAATAAGATATAATGTGACAAAACCACCAATGATTCCGTCACATTATCATATATCGATAGATATCGCAGTCATACAACATTAGATTACAAGTTTACATGATACAATATCAACTTAGAACACACCTATTACAGAGTAATTCTAGCGGAAGTATATCTAATCATCATCAGAGTTGGCGGAAACAGTCGTCGGGTGAAGGCTCCTCCTTCATGGGCATCATCAGAGTAGTGTCAGTAGCGTAGAATGCATCTTCCGAACCAAACTTGAGCGCAGCACGAGACCTCCTAATCCATCACTATTCGACATCTCTGAGAAGCAGTAAATCTGCACACTGCCAGATGTGTGCAGGCCATAGTCAGCACCAATGAGCTTTAGTGGAAAAGATAAAACAAGGGATCTGGCGATCCTAATATTTGGCTGTGGTTTGCATCCTTAGCGTATGCAAAATAGTAACAAGTAGTAATCAATATAATAGTTCATCAAGTTTTAACACATTCCCAACCACACACATCCACACATCCATCCATCATCCATCCATCCCAATCCATCACCACCTCACCACCACCACACCACATCTCACACTCGGGTCGGCAGGCCGACTCCCTCTCGGTCTGTCTCAACGGCCCGCGGCCCCCAAGGCTCACGACCGGCATACCACATACCCAGGGGGAGAAAAGAAGACTCATCTCTCTATTCCAGCCAGCACGGTCACTAGGAAAGGTCCATAGCTGACGAGTCGGCATATGTATCGATCCATCAACCATAACACTCTGCAGAGGTTTCACATTACCCACAAGATAGCCATCATCGACAGTGCCCCATCTAGGCAAATCCTGGCTGCTTGCTAGCCTAGAACGATGCCACTCTACCTCTCAGCCCTAGAACACCCCAAGTATAGTCTGGAATGGCTGATACTGTGAGACACAGTATGACATCCCGAATGTCACCGCAACTGTGTTGTCTCGGAAGGGTGTGAGTCCCTCATGCCCGTACCTCCCCACACACTTTCGCCCAATAGTAGTGGCACCGCTCTACCAAGTAGTCCAGCCGTCTCGTACCATATAGAGCGAGTGGGATGTGAGTTCCCGGTGGGTCTGAGTACTAGTAAGTCCTTAGGATTGACCAAGCCAGGGTGTCTTCATCCGGTTTACCATTTTATATGCCACCACAGCACCTCGATCCCGGGTTCCACCCCTCAGAGGCTCACACCCGGGATCCCCCGACTCCATTACCCGCCACAGGTATCGCTTATCCGGATGCCCAGGTAGCATCTTATGGCAAGACTCGCCCTCGGCTCATCGTATACTCCAGCTTGGTCAACACAACCCTCACCCTCCACACACCCAAGACACACGCAGCACGCTCCCAATCCACCAAGTCCGGCATCCCAAGCCAAACCATACCCAGGGGTTCACCACCAGCATCACATCACAGATACAATGTGAGTGGAGTTAAAGTAAGTATGGTGATATAAATGCAAGCAAGCAGACAAGTAGATACAGTAAGTGAGCGTGAGCGCAAAGCTGGGTGACATGAAAGTGGCGTTGCAATCAAGTAATAAAGGCTCAGGCAATAGCATGCATTCATATACTAGCAAAGGAATAAATATAAAGCACTAGCAGTTCTAAATATTATGCAATGTCTAATAGGATTCTCTAAAAGAGGGTGCTGCCATGACACCTACGATGTCGTGGAAGTAGGGGAAGTAGTGGTACAATTCTCCATCCATAGAGGTAGTCCTTAGGTCGGCTCCATCCTGCAGGTCCTTTCGTCCACGTTCTCTTTCTCCCGCAGGTCTTGGTTCGAGCGTCGTTGTACTCGAAGTAGCTACTCTATGAAGCGACACACAAGGCAAGAAAACACACGATACTCGAAAGGACTCAAGACGCAGGAAGATCCATTAACCCGGAGGTCATTAAAAAGGTACACGATAGCCCTCTCGGCGGATGTCTGAATCCTCGGGCCAAAAAGAATGAGTGGTGGTTTGCTACGCATAAGCTAGATGGCCAAGCCAGTATGGCTTTAAGATAAACGGTTTAAACCGGAGCTTATCTATAGCAAACACCACGGCTCATGTTCTCTCGATCCGGGCGTCACGGAGTCGACGAGAATCGAAAGACGGGCTTAGCAGAAGGATAAGTAAGAACAACGGGGCTCGGCTCTTATAGCCTTTTCCTGACAAGTCACAATTGGACGTAAAGAGTAAATAGAATCTAACAATACTATTGTGGCTTGGCGCTATTATACTTCAACTATCCCGCCATCATATCCAGCGGTAGTAGAAGTGGTCGGTGCAAAATAAACAAGGCAACAACTTCGGTCTTCTCGATCCACACGACACAGTCACGTCAGGAGCCAAGAAGTGAAAAGTCAGCTAGGCACATCTATATCATGATCTCGGTCACATCTCTTGTGAAGATGGTTTCACTCGGTCGATCGGGTCGACTCTCACGGTCCGAAGCATGACATCGACCATAGCTTAGCTAACTAAAGAAAGATAGTCCGATCTTTGATCCATTCACCACGAACAAGATGAGCTCGAACAGAGTGAGCTATCAGGAGAAGTAAGGCAAGAACAACCAAAAAGTGGGGTCTACTTCCAATGCTTTCGCCACAGTACTAGACGGGGCATCCAAAGGAAGCAACATAATAAAGATCACAAGTGCGCAAACCACCCGTAGGGTACCCGACCTAGGTGCACTGACACTAAGGCATCTCTCGGATTCGTAGCAGTGCAGTTGTCACTGCGAGAATCAAAGAAACACCACGGTCATACAGGGTACAAGCATACAAGGGTTTGTGCATGCAAAGCGAATAAAAGACAAACAAAGAAGTATAGCTCCATAGTCATGGCGAGGCGAGCTCGCGACCACAAGCTATACTAGCGAGGGCTCAGGTTACGCTCAGCATTACGACCATGGCGAGACGAATCTCGCGATCGCAATACCCAAACGAGATACGATTCCTCTACCGGCTCGAAGACACGGTCCACAGATAGACACACAACAACCAACAGTAAGATCCAACAACACGATAAGAAACATGACAAGCCAACAAGACTAGAGTAGCACAATTCCATAGCATAGGATGAATGGGTCCTGTATTACAAAGATACATATACAACGAGGTCATCAATAGTGGGTACAACAGTATAGATGTGTATATAGAATGTAAAAGAGAGATTGAGGGGGGGTCCAGGGGGTCATGGCTTGCAACGGACAAGGTCACAGGGACTCTCGATGGCCCATCCTCGTGTCTCGAGGTGACCGAAGCGATGGCTATTCACAGTAACACGGCTAGGGTTCATCGGCATCCGCTATGGCAACCAAAGAGAGATCCTACAGTCCAAGATGAGTATCACATCGCCATGGTGTACGGAGTACGACTAAGGTTGTCCAGAGATCGGGGCTCATGTCAGGGTCACGGGTTAGGACGAGAGCAGTCGACATCCACACCGGTGTTCCACGATATCCACTAAAGCAACCGAAGGGGAATCCTACAGTCCCAGAGTAGCACAACACTATGATGTCAATGCTATGGCTACGTGTCCAAGTTCTGAGGGCTCACGTCATGGTCACCGGTGTCAAGTCCTCCCCGTCGTCTCAGACGCCGTGGATCCATTTGGCTATGGCCAGTCACGTGTGTGGGTGCGTTTGTGTTCCATGTGGAAAAGGCTCGAAGGTCGGTCATGACGTTTTAGATGCTCACCGACGGTGGAGTTGTTCGGCGAGGCGCGGCGTCGAGGTTGTGTGCAACATGGCGTAGTGGTTCGGTGCAAGGCTCGTCGTAGTCAATGTAGGGGAGGGTCACGTTGTAGTGGTAGTTGACATCGTCTTGGCGTGGCGGGTTCGGTCGGGCTTCACGGTGATGCGTTGCCGGAGGTAGGAGGAGGGTCGTGGCCAACCGGGCTTGGTCCTGGCCAGCCGTGGTTTGCTGCAGCCACCCCTGGCCAACTCCGGCTGGCTGCGGCCACTCCTGGCTGGCTGTGCCTGGCTGCTGGTGGCTGTGACTGGCCGGTAGTGGCTGCGGCTGGCCATGGTTGGCCAGACATGGCCAGGAGCGTCGGGGAGTTGGCTGCGACCTTCCTGCAAGGTTTAGAACACGGCACGAAGGCCAGTTTCAGTCATGGGCAGCGGTGGTACGCGGAATAGGTAAGGGTCCGTGGCGGTGGCGCTCACCGGTGGCAGCACTGCTTTCTTGGCAAGGGAGGGTGCTGCTGGTGGTTGCTCGGTGTGGAGGCACTGTCCAGCATGGTGGGACGGTGTGGAGCGTGGACGTCGCGGTGCTGCTACGGTTCGACGGGCAGAGCAGGAGCACGGCGCAGTTGGCGTCGAGGTAGTCCAGCTCAGCGTCGCGGTGGTGTCGTGGTACTGCTGTTGCACAGTCAGGGAAGGAGCCCGGAACGGCGCGAGGACGAGCAGAAGGCAGGACTCAACGAAGAACGCGGTGAGGCGACGCTGTTGTTGTCCACGGCCATGCGAGGCAGGCTTGGCGTTGTGAGCGGAGTGGGTGGTGCGGTGGCCAGCGCCGTGGGCGACGCCGTGGGCGGGTCCGAGGCAGCAAGGGCGCCGGGCGTTGCTGCCCGCTGGTGTCGGGTCGAAGGAGACGACGTCGCGACGCAGGCCGTGGCGAGCCCGAGTCGACGACGGCGTTGACGAGGTAGGAGACGCGTTGCAGGTGCCGGGCGTTCTCGACGAGGAGAACGCGCCCGTGAGTGTCGATGTCGGGGCAGGTCGCGGCAATATCGCGGGGTGGCGCGCGGCATCTACGCAGGACGGGCTCTCGGCGTCTTGGGGTCCCGACGGTGCTCAATGTCACGCGCGGGCGTAGCCCGGGCGGCTCGGCGGTCGGTGTAGCGCGGTGGTTTAGCGCCGATGGCGAGCAGTGACGCGGCAGACGCCACGCGCGCAGAAACGTGGCAGCGCCGGTGGCGTGCGCGTCTGCGGTGCTCCGTGGCACGGCACGCAGCGGCGAGGATGGAGGGGGAAGATTGGTGGCGGCGGCTCTGGGGAGGAAAGAAGGCAGAGGAGGCGGCTTCGAGCTTTTATACCGGCGCTAGCTAGGGTTCCACGGGTGCTCCGTCCGATCCCTAGCGCCCGTGCCCACGCTGGGGACACGTGTTGTGCATCGTGGCGTGAGCCGGGGGACGGGTGAGCGCGCGCGCAGCGCAGCGTGATGCGCCGGCGGCGGCGGCGGCCCCCTGGGAGCAGCCTGCCCTAGGGTTTGGAGAGGGGTGCGGCGACTGGGCCTGTTGGGCTTCCGCCGGCCTGGGCTGCCGTGGGGCTGGGCCCGTGCGCCCGATAAGGATAGGGGAAGGGACGAGTTGGGCTGGGCTGGTAAGGGAGAGAAGAGGGAGCAGGTCCAAGGTGGAGAAAGGTTTGCCAATTTCTTAGACATAAGTTTTGCACATACAAGTTAATATATATGGTATATGATAAGTCCCTAATTAGGAGATCGATATTAGAATAGAAGGAGATAGGATTTTGGGTGCAAAGATAAATGGCTCATGACATCATCTTTCGTGTAACCTTAATAAAGGTGTTGGGATGTCTTTTCCAAATAGGGAAAAGAGTCGATGATCTGGATTTTAAGGAGGGTTGAGAAAAGAAGTTCTAAGAGTTATTGCCGTGTACTTGTGCACTCCGACACAAAAAAATATAAACAGAACTCAACCATGATAAGAACTCGAGAACCAGGGGCAATCTCCTACAAACAATACTATATGTGTGCAACAATTTATTTATAAATTGTTCCCGATTGATTTAGGTTTGACCTAAAGTCTACATGCACACACATTTGCAAGAAAAATTTTAAAATTCGCATTTTTGGTTTGTGAAAAATTCTAGGTTATTACACAAACTTAAAATCTCTCTGGTTCTAAGCATTGTTGTTTTAATTGGAGAATTTATTCTGAACCTTAATTATGGAGACATAAGCTTGCGCTAAGTCTAGGTAGTTGAATGATATGATTCATGAAGGTTGGGCTCCTATTTATCTTATTCCTAGCATTGCTAAGTTCTAGAGGTTTTATTTTGAAAATCTAAAAATTTATATGATGAGCTCTTGTATGACAAATGTGAATTCCTACCAAAGTTAGAATTAATATCTTAGAGGATAGGAAAACCTTTTCGCATTTAAGCTACTTGCTTTGCATTGAGTTCAGTCAACCTGTGTTATATACCTTATGAGAGTCTTGTCATGCTTTTAAAAAAACCAAGAAACACTTGCACACTCTAGTCCACATATGCATTATTCCTACTTTAGGAGTAATCACAATCGTTCACCATATCTCCATACATGTTCATCATAAAATATTCACCTCCTACACTGGGAGAGGACACAAAAATATATAATCACCCTATAGGATAACCCCTGTCTTTAATGCTCTAAGTCCTAATTATATCTCTCAATCTATTTATTGTGTTCAAAGGATGCATGTGGCTATGCAAATAAAAAAAAGGGAATAAAAGATGGACAAGTGTCCTTGCAATTAAAACAATGGGTACTAGATGTCCGCCTCTCTGAATAAAAAGAAACAATAAAGATAGCCCATATCTTTCCTGAAAAAAATTTTAAAGAGTCATTCCCAAAGAGCAACAGTAGAAATAGAAATTAGCCATAAATAACACATATGCACCTATCTACCATATTCCATACACATGCACATCTTGGTTTGATTGTATGCCTCGATTCTCTGTGGATCCACTAGTTGACTTTACAATACATGTTTTGCAAGTATGCCTATCCTTGTTATTGCCGATCCTATAAGCTCCACCATATATACTTTTAGCTATAGGAGGCATAACATCATCAATGCCTCAAGAGAGAACCACAAGTACCACATACATTGAGAGACTTGAGGGTGTCATACAATTAAGCTCTGAGTTTTATTCTGAAAACTAATGAAAAACTCCAGAATGTTGGTATTGCAAAGAATTTGAGACATAGTACTTAGCTTGATTGTTCTATCTTTCGATTGCTCACGACTTATGCAAAAGTTGTTAAGCCCCATAATTACAGGAAAAATGAATAAGTTTGAAGATTAGAGCATGCATTGTTTGACCCAGAGGAAATTTTCGTTTGAAAGCATGTGTACTGGAAAGTATAACAATATTGTAGCAACTCCTGATCCAAATACAATAACAAGGCTTATTTTGTTTACCAAGGGACTGACAAAAGGTAAGCTTGGGGGAATTGTTGACGGTCATCAACGTCAATTTTTATTACAACTTTAGACCCGAAGGAAAACATGAAAACACACTAGTCTAGGGTTTTAACCGACAATTTCCACGAGTTTTGCATATTCTGCATTTTCTAGGGTTATTTTCAGAAAAAAGTGAAAAGAAGGATTCTAGTGGAAAATAACCACGAAACTTATCCGTCATAGGAGACACCATGGGAAGACTCGGGAAGACTCCGAAGACACCGGAAGGAGCAGGGGGGGCCAGCGGCCGCCGTGGGGCCCGGCCCGCCCCACCCCGGGCGCCGGGCGGTGCCCCCCTCTAGGGTTTGCTCCCCTTTTTAGAATGTTCCTCCACCGCCTCTCCTAACGCATCTCGGCCCTTCGTTACGTCGGTTTGATCCTGCGGCGCACACGCATCCCACCGGACTATAAATATATGGGTAGACCCCCCTGGAGAGAGCCAAATTCATTATTCATCAAGGCCTCAAGCCATCAAGCATCAAGAAGCCTTCAAGTTCATCAAGAGCCTTCTAGTTCATAGGATTAGCTAGCTAGATTAGAAGTAGAGGGGATCTAGTTCTTCATCGAGATCTAGAGCCCACGTGGCGTCTGTCTGGGAGCGAGAGTTCGGTAATAGATCTAGTTCTTAATTACTTTATTGTATTCATTATTCAGATTAGGGGAGACTTTACTCTTAATAGATTTATATGTTCTTAATTGCAATAGTCATTGTCTACTTTGATTATATGTCTAGTTTAGTTACTTTGATCTTACTGAATTCATGTAATTGCTCGTATAGCGTTTATCCAATTGTACAATGGGTAGATGATAGACGATATGTAGATGTGGTGTCTAGATGTCTTGTTTTTCTGCGAGTGCACTCTGACATGCCGGGACATGTGGTAGTCTGCGTAGGTGACAGCTACGTTAGTTCCTCTGTAGTCCACCCCCCGTATGTAGGACTAGCATGGGCACGGTCACGAAGGAGTTGAGTTAGGTCTTAATACCCTGATTAGTTGATGTCTCTTTACATGTGATAATGATTTAGGGTTGACTTAGCGATGATTACTAGATATAGTTGCACTAATTAGAGTTATTCATTGATGTAGTTATAGACTTACCTTAGATCTAACTCCCTAGTTTATCCAATGGCTAGCTATGATTATGACTAGTAAGATGCTCTGAGGATTACCTTTAATTATGATACTTAATGATTATGCTATCACCCATATTTATCTATATTTATCTTGTGACCTCTGCCTGTTATGAGCAGAGTATATGACATTGGTAATATCACTTATTCATTCTATATAGTTTTTTATCAATATAATAGATTATAGTTTATTACATAGCTTTTCCAGTGGTATAATTATAAATCGATAACCTAGATGACTCCCCTAGGTAAAATGCTACAACGGTATAATTATCTGTCCGCTTGTAGAACCCATTAGTTTACATTTATATTCATATCTTTATTAATCTGCCTAGTCACATTAGTACATGTAAATCTATGATAATTTCCTAGCAATATAATTAGGGATGACAACCTACTTCATGTTTAGGGAAGTTAGTAATAAAGAAGTGGCTAGTTGCTAATGACAAGTTAATTATATACCGACCATTTCTGGTGTCGTTGTTAGGGGTAGGGTTTATCTCTGCTTTTTAGTAATGACGCTAGAAATACCAACACTTCCCGAAAGCCGTGCATCGAATGTGCGACGAGATTACCACTGACTCCAATCGTGGTAACAACCACGCACTTGTTCTACGTCACCTAACATGAGCATCCGGTGCAATAAAATTTTTTTGCACACTTCTGGTGTGCTTCTCGAAAGCCGTGCATCGAACGTGCGACGAGATTACCACCGACTCCAATCGTGGTAACGACCACGCACTTGTTCGACGTCACCTAACATGAGCATCCGGGGCAGTAAAATTTTTTTGCACACTTCTGGTACACTTCCCGAAAGCCGTGCATCGAATGTGCGATGTTGGCATTTCTAACGTCACTACTAAAAAGCAGAGATAAATCCTACCTCTAGCAAAGACCCCGAAAATGGTCGGTTTATAATTACTTGTCATTAGCAACTAGCCACTCTTGAATTACTAACATTCCTAAACATGAAGTAGGTTGTCATCCCCAATTATATTGCTAGAAAATTATCATAGATTTACATTGTACAATTGTGACCAAAGCGTATAAAATATATGAATAAGATATGAATGTAAACTAATGGGTTCTGCAAGCGGACGACAGATAATTATACCGTTGTAGCATTTTACCTAGAGAAGTCTCCGGGTTGTCGATTTATAATTATACCTCCGGGAAAGCTATGTAATAAACTATTATTATTATATTGATGAGAAACTATATAGACTAAATAAACGATATTACCTAAGTCATACACTCTACTCATAATGCATGAGGTCACAAGATTAATAAGGATAAATATGGGTGATAGCATAATCATCAAGTATCATAATTAAGGATAATCATCAGAGCATCTTACTAGTCATAATCATAGCTAGCCATTAGATAAACTAGGGAAATAGGTCTATAACTACGTCAATTGAATAACTCTAATTAATGCAACTACATCTAGTAATCATTGCTATGTCAACCCTAAATCATCATTGCATGTAAAGAGGCATCAACTAATGAGGGTATTAAGACCTAAGTCACCTCCTTCGCGACCGTGCCCAGCTAGTCCTACATACGGGGGGTGGACTATAGAGGAACTAACGTAGCTGTCACCTACGCAGACTACCACACGTCCCGGCATATCAGGGTGCACTCGCAGATAAACAAGACATCTAGACACCACGTCTACATATCGCCTATCATCTACCCATTGTACATATGGATAAACGCTATACGAGCAATTACATGAATTCAATAAGATCGAAGTAACCAAACTAGACATATAATCAAAGTAGACAATGACTATTGCAATTAAGAACATATGAATCTATTTAGAGTAAAGTCTCCCTAATCTGAATAATGAATACAATAAAGTAATTAAGAACTAGATCTATTACCAAACTCTCGCGCTCTAGCCAGACGCCAGGGGCTCCAGATCCGATGAAGAACTAGATCTCCTCTACTTCTAATTGTGGGGGTATAGCCCCCCGGTATGCTCAAGATGATATATGGGCCGCGCCATCGTGGATCGGCCCATGAGATATGACAGATGTTGTAATCTAGATTAGTACCAACTCGGTTACTTTACTTGTAAACCTGTCCCCTCCGGACTATATAAGGAGGGACGGGGGTACCCCATAATCAACTTCGAATACAATATAGAACACGGGATGTACGGTATTACATCACGCCGAATTTGGAACCTGTATAAATCTGTGTCTCTGTGTGCTTGTGTTTGGGTTACCATCTCGTTCTTGATCTCGTGCACCCCACCACCATCATCTAATCTACTACCTCGGGCACCCCAAGGTAGGCTGCCGACCGAATATCGTCGGCATACCGGCGCGCCCGAGTAGGGGTGTGCTCCTGATCCGTCGGCTGAGCGAGATGGATTATCTCTTTGCAATAGCGATCCAATCTTGGAACCTCTTCACGAGATTCCGAGGTTATCTTTCTCGCCACGGTGGCTCATCGGCTCCGTCGATGACTTGCAGCGGTTCTCGATCGTCGTCACCTCGAGCGCCGTGTGGCGACCTATCCAGCTGCAGCCGCGACGCGGCACCCGCCAAGAAGCCGCTTGGCGATCGGCGTGCTTTCGGGCCCGCATGGGATGGCCTTCCTTGTTCGTTGATCCAATGCCTACGGCACCGATCACCCGTCGGCACCGCGCGCGATCAAGCCAGCAACACGGCCGCGGAGTCACGGCGCATGGGCTACAACAGCATGCTGCAACTTAACCATGCAAGAGCACAAAAAGCATCTACAAGCGGATCGATTGGCATCTATCTCGATCGAGTCTTGATTCTCGAATCTGCCGGCGCCGACTTCGACTTCGCCCACCGGGCTCGATTCGCCCGGTGCCATCGCCGAGATGATCGATGATTGCTACTCGTCACCATCAACGCCCACATACCAAGATCCAATGCGGGTCACGGCGACACCAAGCAAGACCGTGCCGTGCAGCCACGTCTTTGCATGAGCGTGCGTGCGACAACAAGCTAGCAAAGGAAGCCACGGAGTCATGCAAGCTAATAGTAAACAGGCAAGGTCGAAATAGATCAAAACACCAATCGACAACGGCGTCATCGGCTGCTCAGACTCCACTCGCCGACTACTCCACCTGATCGTCTTCTCCATACGACGCGCCGATTTCTCCACTCGGCCGCCGATCTCTCCATGCAGTGCACCAAATTCTCCGCTCGGCCACCGATCTCTCCATGCAGTACGCCGGGTCGACCTCTCCGCTCGGCCGCCGACTACTCTGTTCGATCTGCCGATCACTCCGCTCGGACATTGATTACTCCACTTATTGGCCCGCCGGCTTAGCTTCTCCGCCGCTAGATGCGTAACATCTCAATCGGTTGTCGATTAATTCTCCGCTCGACCACCGACTTCTCCACTCGGACCGCACCGGGTTCTCCGCTCGGCCGCCGATCTCTCCATGCAGCACGCCAAGTTCTCCGCTCGGTCGCCGATTTCTCCATGAATCGTGTCGATTCCTCCGATCGGTGGCGATATCTCCATACGACACGTCGACTTCTCCGCTTCGACGCGAGACTTCTCCGCGTGACACACCCGACCTCTCCGCTCGGCGTCTTGACTTCTCCGGCTTCGGCGTCGACTACTCTACTCGGCCACGACGACTTGTCTTCACCTAACAAGCTAAGTCATATTTTTAATATTTTTATTATAAATATTCTCCGATCTATATATATATATTCTCCAATCTATATATATCTCCATATATTTCTCCAATTTGTTTTTTCTCCATATCAATGCATACACGCAATAAATTTTTATCCGCCGACCAGCCCGCCCTACGCTTTTACTCGACTTACCGAGAAGCGACCACTGTCCTCGACCTTGACCTACACGTGCATGCAGCTCCGCGCTCTACGTTACGGTCGGTCGGCCAGCGGTTTCTTAGCGACTCTTGTGCTCCCTACTGGCATTACCACGAGGCATGAGCTCCTCCGCGCTATGGGGTATGAGATAGGCGGGGCTAGGTAACAAGATACAAAGCTACAACTGCGGGGGCACTACTCATATTTTCACCATTCGGGTTGCCGGCCGCCACGTTCTGATTTGCGTTATCCGAGGCGGCTCGTTCCTGGCTTAATCCCGAAGGCGTGCATGCAGCTCCGCTCGCGTTAAGGGTCGGTCGGGCAGCTCTCTTCGGCGGCGCTGTATCCCTACGCGTGCATACGACTTCCACGCTAAAGCGCTATGGGCTATGGGCTAGTCGGGGCTAGTAATAATGCGATAAAGAAATAACTAGTTGTACTCCACTCACCAATAATTTTTTCGCCAAAAACGAATATAATATCGCCGATATTATCAATTCTGGTTTACACCAATATTTATATTTATTTTTACATCATGTACTACCGATTCTCCATATTTATTGCGGGGGCCTGGTTTGGTCATCGAGCTTATTCTCTACGCTCGGGGGACTGGATCGATCTAGAAGGTCATCAAGATTATCGCCAACCAGGTGGTTACAACACACGGCGCTCGGTTCGCCGCCCGACTAGTTGGTTGGACTACTCGCTGCTTTCGGATTTTATCACCGACCCGTTGCTCCAACCATTCGGCGCTCATCGCCGATCACCCCTCATCGCTCGAGGCTCATCGCCCGATCACCCCTCATCGCTCGAGGCTCCTCGCCGATCACCGTCGCCGTTCATCTCCGCTCGAGACTCGTCGCCCGATCGCCGCTCATCTCCACTCGGCGCTCATTGCCGACCGCCACTCGCCGTTCATCTCCGCTCGAGACTTCGTCGTCGATCGCCGCTCATCTCCACTCGGCGCTCATTGCCGACCGCCACTTTCGCCGTTCATCTCCGCTCGGTGTTCGTCACCCGATCGTCGGCTGCTCATCGCTTCGTCTCCACTTTCGGTGCTCATCGTCGATTCGCCGCTCATCACCGCTCGGGCGCTCGGCGCCACTCGCTGCTCACCATTCGTCTCCGCTCGCCGTTCGTCATTGCTTTCGCCGTTCGTCATCGCTCGCCGCTCGTCACTCATCACTTTGTTCATACAAAAAAGTCGTTAGCTCTGCTAGTGTACTATCAAGTTTCTCCATCTTTGTTCGGTTCGAGTGTCGATCACATGCGGCGCTCGAGGGTCTTGATACACACATGACAACTAAAATTGGGGGCCTGACTGTTTTTCGTCTGAATATTGGAAATCTTCTATTCTTTGACCACTGCTACAAGATGCTTCGCTATCTTCCAGCCGAGGCTCGGGGACTCTGGTGTACACGTCACCTCACGGTGACTTGGCGGGTGTACACGTCTCTGCGGACATAAAGAAATTTTAAATTTAATTTTGAGCCCCTTGCATCCTTTTTGCAAGCCTTATACGGAAATAAGCCCGAGGTCACCCGACCGACTCACGCCTGGACTCATCGCCGACCAGCTTGCTTGAGCTTCATCGCCCGGCCGGTCGCGCGACTTCATCGCCCGGCTCCATTGCCGATCGGTTGAACGGTCGGATTCTTCGTTCAAACCGTTCGGCTTCGGGTTTAGCTACTCGGACTGATTCAAGGCGGCGCTCAAAGGATACAAGGCGCTCGGGGACTAGGCGTGGGGGGTATAGCCCCCCGGTATGCTCAAGATGATATATGGGCCGCGCCATCGTGGATCGGCCCATGAGATATGACAGATGTTGTAATCTAGATTAGTACCAACTCGGTTACTTTTTACTTGTAAACCTGTCCCCTCCGGACTATATAAGGAGGGGACGGGGGTACCCCATAATCAACTTCGAATACGGTATAGAACACGGGATGTACGGTATTACGTCACGCCGACGGCCAGGAACTTTTGTATAAATCGTGTCTACGTTAGCTTGTGTTTGGGTTACCATCTCGTTCTTGATCTCGTGCACCCCACCACCATCATCTAATCTACTACCTCGGGCACCCCCAAGGTAGGCTGCCGACCAGGATATCGCCGACACTAATCTAGCTAGCTAATCCTATGAACTATAAGACTCTTGATGAACTTGAAGGCTCTTGATGCTTGACGGCTTGAGGCCTTGATGAATAATGAATTGGCTCTCTCTAGGGGGGTCTACCCATATATTTATAGTCCGGTGGGACACGCGTGCGCCGCAGGATCAAACCGACGTAACGTAGGGCCGAGATGAACCCTTGGAGGCGGTGGAGGAACATTCCAGAAGGGAGAGCCAAACTCTAATAGGGAGGCGCCGCCCGGCGCCATGGTGGGACCGGCCGGCCCCACCTGGCAGCCCCTCAGGCCCCAGTTGCATCAGGTGTCTTCTAGAGTCTTCCTGAGTCTTCTCGCGATGTCCTCCGTGGCGGATAAGTTTCGTGGTTATTTTGCACTAGAATCCCTCTTTTTTAGCTTATCTGAAAATCACCCTGGAAAATACAGAATATGCAAAACTCGTGGAATTTGTCAGATAAAGCCCTATACTAGTGTGTTTTCTTGTTTTCCTTTGGGTAAAAAGCCTTAGTAAAAGTTGACGATAATAGGTGTCAACAATACCCCCAAGCTTTACCTTTTGCCAGTCCCTTGGCAAACACACCAAGCCTAGTTGATATTGTATTTGGATCGGGAGTTGCTACAATGTCATTATACTTTCCAAACACATGCTTTCAAACGAAAATTTCCTCCAGATCAAACAATGTATGCTCTAATCTTCAAACTTACTCATTTCACCTGTAATATGGGGCTTCACAGCTTTTGCATAAGTCTTGAGCAGTCGAAAGATAGAACAATCAAGTTAAGTGCTATGTCTCAAATTCTTTGCGATACTAACATTTTGGAGTTTTTGATAAGTTTTCAGAATAAAACTCAGAGCTTAATTGTACGACACCCTCAAATCTCTCAATGTATGTGGTATTTGTGGTTCTCTCTTGAGGCATTAATGTTGTTATGCCTCCTATAGCTAAAGGTATATACAGTGGAGCTTATAGGATTGGCAGTAACAAGGTTAGGTATACTTGCAAAACATATATTGTAAAGTCAACAGTGGATCCACAGAGAATCGAGGCATACAATCAAACCAAGATATGCATGTGTATGAAATATGGTGGATGGCTGAATTTGTGTTATTTATGGCTAACTCCTATTTCTATTTTTTGCTCTTTTAGGAATGACTCTCTTCTAAAACTTTTTCTCAGGAAAGACATGGGCTATCTTTATTATTTCTCTTTTTTTTTACTCAGGGAGGCGGGCATCTAGTACCCATTGTTTTAATTGCTGGGACACTTGTCCATCTTTTACTCTCTTTTTTCTTTTTTCTTTCTTTTCCTTGCTTTCTTTTCCTAATTTTGCATAGCCACACGTATCCTTTGAATTCAATAAATGAATCGAGAGATATAATCAGGACTTAGAGCATTAAAGACAGGGGTTATCCTATAGGGTGGTTGTATATTTTTATGTCCTCTCCCAAAGTGTAGGAGGTGAACATTTTATGATGAACATGTATGGAAGTATGGTGAATGATTGCGATTACTCCTTGAAGTAGGAATAATGCATATGTGGATTTGGAGGGTGCAAGTGATTCTTGGTTTTAAAAGCATGACAAGACTCTCATAAGGTATACAACACAGGTTGATGAACTCAATGCAGAGCAAGCAGATTAAATGTGAAAGGGTTTTTCTATCCTCTAAGATATAAATTATGGCTTTGGTAGGAATTCACATTTGTCATACAAGAGCTCATCACGTAATTTTTTTTTATAAAATCTCCGAATTAGCAATGCTAGGAACAAGATAAATAGCGACTCAATCTTCATGAATCATATCAATCAACTACCTAGACTTTAGCGCAAGCTTATGCCTCCACAATTAAGGTTCAGAATAAATTCTCCAATTAAAACAACGATTACTTGGAACCGGGGAGATTTTAAGTTTGGCAAGTAGGTACTTAGTAGGCATTATAACGAGCAACTATTCATCATCTCCAAAACAATTTTAATGTTCATCAATTTTAATAGCTCTAGCCTGGACTAATTATACTTTAATAAATATAGACTAAATATTTATTTAGGTTTTATTTATCATTTTATGGTTTTAATATCTAGCAAAAGACTCTATGACTTTGTGGACCTTCATGTGCCCACATATTTTTGGTATTTTATGACTATTTATGGTAGACTCAAAAAAAATCGCTTAGATATAGTCACCTGATAACTAGGGGATGCTCCTCCCCCAAGCTTGATGATTGCAATATCTGGTGTAAATGTCCTTCAGAGCAACTAGCCAATAGCGAACCCGGTGGTTGCCACTGATAGTCTCTCTCCTTGCTATGATGTTGTTCCTGCATAAATACTCCACAAGAAGAAAACCAAAACTCGAGGCTCGAATTTAATAATGGGTTAGCGGTCGACCAAAGAGTAATGGATCATCTTTATGAGTTATTTTTAATGTTTGTCCAATTTAAGCAGGATTTTACTTTTTTTTTTAATTTTCTTTTTATAATGCAGGAATTTAAATATGAATGCTATATTTTTGTTATTTTTATTTTTATGCCACCACAGTGAGTATTCCTTCGAAAAATGCCATAGGGTATCCATATGGGGCTTTATGATGCCATGAATAATGTAGTAAATATTTTTGTTGTTTTATATTTTAACATGTGAACAAAATTATGCTAATAAATTGTGAATGCATTGAATGAGATAACTACCATTCTAACCATATGGCTAGGGTACGGAATTTAAAGTCTACCGACAGGATTTAGACAGAGGTGAGCACTTACTCAGTGGGTTCATCGTCTGAGGTAACCTCAGTCAACTCTCCATCTTGTGGTGATGTGTCGCGTGCCTCCTTCCATCTTGCTTCGGTCTCTTTTGCTTCTTTCTCTTCTAGCTCCTGCTCTTCATCTTTATTTGCTTTCTCCCACGCTTCTAATCGTGCTAGGATCTCCTCCTTTTCTTCCTTGGAGATCTGGTCCATCCTTTCTGCTTCTTCTGCCCAGCTACTCCAGCGAGGTACTTGCTTGTTCTCTTCTTGCTCCGGGAAGCGATCTTCATATTTCACGATCTTGCCAGGGAAGTCTTCCCATCCACAGTGAGGCCGGCGAGCGGCGGACGGTGTGCTTGGCGTCTTCTCTGTTGCGTTGCTTCCCTGGCCTACTCATGGTTATTTAATGTTCTAAATTGACCGCGTACCTTTCCGGTAGGTAGGTTGAAGTGGATTTGTCCGGACCCAATGTAGATGTTGGCGTCAGCGGTGTAGAAGAATGGTCTTCCCAAGAGAATCGGAGAGTCATCGTCTCCCTACATGTCAAGGACTAGAAAATCTGCAGGTATATATTGTCCTTGAATTCTTACCATGACATCTTTGACGACTACTTCAGGAAATCTTAGTGATTGGTCCGCCATCTGCAACTGAATATATGTTGGGTATAAAGGTAAATCAAACAATCCATCATATACCTATTTTGACATTACGTTGCGGCGATCCGATTAATCGAGGAGAGCGGTGTGAGGAAAGGTGGTGTCTTTGATTGTGCATTCAATGATTGGGACACTGGATCACCTCTCTTGATTGGAAATGGCTTGGGTAGCATATGATCGTTTTCTGTGTTGAGAGCAAAGTGATTAATTGAGTTGTCTCCTCAAGTGCATGCTTGGCCCTCCTCCATCTTCTCTTTTGTTTCTATTGTTCTTCTTCGGTATTGGTTGTTTGTTCTTGCTCTTCTTGTTGCTTTGAAACTGCCGGGGCTGCAGGAGCTTTCGGGGCGCGGGTTCTTGAATGTGAATCTCTCCTTCTTGTCTTTGATGGACCCGGGGCGATCTTGGCGAACTCCACATAGATGATGGCTTTTGTTGTGCATAAGAATGGTCTGCCCAGAAAGATGGGTGCCTTCTCATCTACTCTTGTCTCCATGACCACGAAGTCAACTGGGACATATGATTGCTCCACTCTAATGACAACTTCTTCTAGTACCCCCTCAGGGTAGCAAATGGACTGATCTGCAAGCTACAAGCGCATGTTTGTGTACAACAGGGGGATCATTTAATATTTTCTCATAAATTACCTTGGGCATGATGTTGACACTTGCTTGTGAAGTCACGTATAGCTTCAAAAGTCTGTAGCATCCTATGGAGATAGGAATGACAGGTCTTCCGGGGTCTCCCATCTTCTCACGGTAGAGAGTGGTCAATCCACCGTACATCTGCAGCTCAATATGATATTGGGTTGCATTGTGAATATCGACAAGGTTAGCGGTTTCTAAATCTTACGGTTGGCCTGGAATCTTACCTTTCTCTAGTGGAGGGACAAAGAGCGACTAACTGAGCTAATTGTGATTCTAACATTTTATTAAAGCTATCTTTGATTCTTTATGGCGTAAGCAAAAGTATCCATTCTAGCATGTATGTTTTCCAAAATTTTATCATTTGATGTTAGCTTTCTAGTCATTTGATCTAGCGGTTTAGATTGACTAGTAACTAATTCTCTCAAAGGCAGAAGGTTGTAATTATTGAAGTTGTTACCTTGGTTGTTACCTTGGTAATTACCTTGTCGAGGTTGTTGATTCCACCCTTGATTTTGTTGAGGGCGATAGTAGGTGTTGTTGTTGATGAAGTTCACATCCTCTTGCGGTGTAGGGCGGTGACGGTGAGTGCCCGTAGTCTCCACATTCTTCACATGTCATATGGGAATCATTGGCGTGCATGACTTCCTTCTTCTCTATGTCGAGCTTCTTCATAATGAGGTCTAGTTTGGCAGTGACCATGTCGGCTTCCTTGAGATGATGGATTCCTCCTCCCTTCTTGCGAGGCTGAGTACGTTCTTCATTACATGTTGAGTTTGAGGCCATCTTCTCGAGAAGTGCTTTAGCATCAGAGAGCTTTAGTGACAGGAAAGCTCCCAGCTGCAGCATCAATAGACTCACGGGTGCTAGAGATTAGCCCGTGATAGAAAGTCTGCATTAACAGCCACTCCTCTATCCCATGATGAGGACAGTCTTCAATGTAGTTCTGAAATCTTTCCCATGCTTCAGTGAATGATTCATCATGTTGTTGTTGGAAACTTGAAATCTTCCCACGCAGAGCATTGGTCTTGGCTGTAGGAAAGAATTTTGCTAGGAAAGCAGTTGAGCATAGGTCCCAAGTAGTGTGCTTATCTTTGTTGATGTAGAACCACTGCTTAGCTTTCCCCAATAATGAGAACGGGAAAGGACGGAGTAAGATAGCATCTTTTGATACTCCTCTGATCGTGAAGGTGCTGCAGATCTCTAGAAAGTGTTGTAAGTGTGCACTTGCATCTTCATGTCCTTTTCCACAGAATTGACTGGCTTGAACCATGGTGATGAGAGCAGGCTTGAGCTCAAATCCATTCTCTCCAGTGTTGACTGCTGGTCCAGTCCGGATGTTTGCTGTTGTTGGGACAGAGAACTCTCGCAGCGACTTCTCAGCCATGTCTTCACACACAGGAGCTAGGTTTTCACCTAAATACTCTTCTGCTTGTTCTTCTATTTCTTCTTCAAATTCTTCTTCTAGTGTTGGAGCTGGCTCCTCCGAAGAGTTAGCTTGAGCAGCAGAGGGTGTTCTTGATGGTGACTCGAATTTGTCCCTTGCTTCTGCAAACCTTTTCTTTCTAAGGAGTTTCTCTGGATCGTCAGTAAAGTTCTTTGGAAGAGAAAAACCATTCATTCATCATCCTGCATAAGATAAGAAAATGATAACAACGAAGGGTGTACCTGATAGAGTTAGAGATCGATTGGTAATATAACTTTATCCATGTGTATATAGGTTATCAATATGTCCTAAGTTTATTGTGCCTTCCCGGCAAGAATGGCGCTAAAAATGCTTGTTGGCATTTCTAACATCACTACTAAAAAGCAAAGATAAATCCTACCTCTAGCAATGACCCTAGAAATGATCGGTTTATAATTACTTGTCATTAGCAACTAGCCACTCTTAAATTACTAACATTCCTAAACATGAAGTAGGTTGTCATCCCCAATTATATTGCTAGGAAATTATCATAGATTTACATTGTACTATTGTGACTAGGCGATAAAATATATGAATAAGATATGAATGTAAACTAATGGGTTACGCAAGCGGACGGATAATTATACCGTTGTAGTATTTTACCTAGGGAAGTCTCCGGTTGTCGATTTATAATTATACCTCTGGGAAAGCTATGTAATAAACTATTATTATTATATTGATGAGAAAATATATAGACTGAATAAACGATATTACCTAAGTCATACACTCTACTCATAACAAAAGCGAGGTCACAAGATAAATAAGGATAAATATGGGTGATAGCATAATCATCAAGTATCATAATTAAGGATAATCATCGAGCATCTTACTAGTCATAATCATAGCTAGCCATTAGATAAACTAGGGAAATAGTTCTATAACTACGTCAATTGAATAACTCTAATTAGTGCAACTACATCTAGTAATCATTGCTAAGTCAACCCTAAATCATCATTGCATGTAAAGAGGCATCAACTAATGAGGGTATTAAGACCTAAGTCACCTCTTTTCGGCGACCGTGCCCATGCTAGTCCTACACACGGGGGTGGACTACGGAGGAACTAACGTAGCTGTCACCTACGCTTGACTACCACACGTCCCGGCATATCGGGGTGCACTCGCAGATAAATAAGACATCTAGACACCACGTCTACATATCGCCTATCATCTACCCATTGTACATATGGATAAACGCTATACGAGCAATTACATGAGTTCAATAAGATCGAAGTAACTAAACTAGACATATAATCAAAGTAGACAATGACTATTGCAATTAAGAACATATGAATCTATTTAGAGTAAAGTCTCCCTAATCTGAATAATGAATACAATAAAGTAATTAAGAACTAGATCTATTACCGAACTCTCGCTCCGGCCCGGGCGCCGGGGGCTCCGGATCCGATGAAGAACTAGAACTCCTCTACTTCTAATCTAGCTAGCTAATCCTATAAACTAGAAGCCTCTTGATGAACTTGAAGGCTCTTGATGCTTGACGGCTTGAGGTCTTGATGAATAATGAATTGGCTCTCTTCAGGGGGGTCTACCCACATATTTATAGTCCGGTGGGACACGCGTGCGCCGCAGGATCAAACCGGCGTAACGTAGGGACGAGATGAACCCTTGGAGGCGGTGGAGGAACATTCCGAAAGGGAGCCAAACCCTAATAGGGGCGCCGCCCGGCGCCATGTTGGGGCCCGGCCCCCCCACCGCGACCCCCCGGGCCCCGGTTGCCGGGTGTCTTCTAGAGTCTTCCCGAGTCTTCTCGCGATGTCCTCCGTGGCGGATAAGTTTCGTGGTTATTTTGCACTAGAATCCCTCTTTTTCAGCTTTTCTGAAAATCAGCCTAGAAAATACAGAATATACAAAACTCGTGGAATTTGTCGGATAAAGCCCTATATTAGTGTGTTTTCTTGTTTTCCTTCGGGTAAAAAGCCTTAGTAAAAGTTGACGCTAACAGGTGTCAACATGCGATGAGATTACCGCTGACTCCAATCATGGTAACGACCACGCACTAGTTCCACGTCACCTAACATGAGCATCCGGTGTAACAAAATTTTTTTGCACCCTTACAGTGCGCTTCACGAAAAGCCGTGCATCGAGCGTGCGGCGAGATTTCCACCGACTCCAATCATGGTAATGACCACACACTAGTTCGACGTCTCCTAACATGAGCATCCGGTACAACAAAATTTTTTTGCACACTTCTGGTGCGCTTCCCAGAAGCCGTGCATCGAATATGCGACGAGATTACCACTGACTCCAATCGTGGTAACGACCACGCACTTGTTCCACGTCACCTAACATCTGCATCCGGTGCAACAAAATTTTTTTGCACACTTCTGGTGCACTTCCTGAAAGTTGTGCATCGAACGTGCGACGAGATTACCACCGACTCTAATCGTGGTAACGACCACGCACTAGTTCCACATCACCTAACATGAGCATCCGGTGCAACAAAAATTTTTTTGCACACTTACGTGCGCTTCAGAAAGCCGTGCATCGAACACGCGATGAGATTACCACCGACTCCAATCATGGTAACGACCGCGCACTTGTTCCACGTCACTTAAGATGAGCTTACGGTGCAACAAAATATTTTTGCGCACTTGTGGTGTGCTTCCCGAATGCCGTGCATCGAACGTGTGATGAGATAGATGAGCATCCGATGCAACAAAATTTTTTGCACACTTCTAGTGCGCTTCCCGAATGCCGTGCATCGAACGTGCGATGAGATTACCACTGACTCCAATCGTGGTAACAACCTCGCACTTGTTACACGTCACCTAAGATGAGCATCCGATGCAAGAAAATATTTTTGCACACTTCTAGTACGCTTCCCGAAAGCCGTGCATCGAACGTGCGATGAGATTACCAGTGACTCCAATCGTGGTAAGGACCATGCACTTATTCCACGTCACCTAAGATGAGCATTCGGTGCAACAAAATTTTTCTGCACACTTCTAGTGCGCTTCTCGAAAGCCGTGCATCGAACGTGCGATGAGATTACCATTGAGTCCAATCGTGGTAACGACCACGCACTTGTTCCACGTCACCTAACATGAGCATCCGGTGCAACAATATTTTTTTTGCACACTTCTGGTGCGCTTCCCAAAAGCCGTGCATCGAACGTGCGATGAGATTACCACTGACTCCAATCGTGGTAACGACCAGCATTTGTTCCACGTTACCTAGGATGAGCATTCGGTGCAACAAATTTTTTTTGCAAACTTGTGGTGCGCTTCCCGAAAGCCGTGCATCGTACGTGCGACGAGATTACCACCGACTCCCATCGTGGTAACGACCACGCACTTGTTCCATGTCACCTAACATGAGCATCCGGTGCAACAAAAATTTTATGCACACTTCTGGTGCGCTTCCCGAAAGCCGTGCATCAAACGTGCGACGAGATTACCACTGACTCCAATCATGGTAACGACCACGCACTTGTTCGACGTCACCTAACATGAGCATCCGGTGCAACAAATTTTTTTTGCACACTTCTGGTGCGCTTACCGGAAGCCGTGCATCGAACGTGCGACGAGATTACCACTAACTCCAATCATGGTAACGACCACGCACTTGTTCCACGTCACCTAACATGAGCATCGCTGCAACAAAATTTTTTTTGACACTTCTTGTGCGATTCCCGGGAGCCGTGCATCGAACGTGTGACGAGATTACCACTGACTCCGATCGTGATAACGACCACGCACTCGTTCCACGTCACCTAACATAAGCACCCGGTGCAACAAAATTTTTTGCACACTTCTGGTGCGCTTCCCGAAAGCCCTGCATCGAACACGCGACGAGATTACCACCGACTCCAATCATGGTAACGACCCGGCGCACTTGTTCCACACTTAAGATGAGCATCCGGTGCAACAAAATATTTTTGCGCACTTGTGGTGTGCTTCCCGAAAGCCGTGCATCGAACGTGTGATGAGATAGATGAGCATCCGGTGTAATAAAATTTTTTGCACACTTCTAGTGCGCTTCCTGAATGCCGTGCATCGAACGTGCGACGAGATTACCACTGACTCCAATCGTAGTAACAACCGCACACATGTTACACGTCACCTAAGATGAGCATCCGATGCAAGAAAATGTTTTTGCACACTTCTAGTGCGCTTCCCGAAAGCCGTGCATCGAACGTGCGACGAGATTACCACCCGACTCCAATCATGGTAACGACCACGCACTTGTTCGACGTCACCTAACATGAGCATCCGGGGCAAAGTAATTTTTTTGCACACTTCTGGTGCACTTCCCGAAAGCCGTGCATCGAACGTGCGATGAGATTACCGCTGACTCCAATCGTGGTAACGACCACGCACTAGTTCCACGTCACCTAACATGGGCATCCGGTGTAACAAAAATTTTTTGCACACTTCTGGTGCGCTTCCGAAAAGCCGCATCGAACACGCGACGAGATTACCACCGACTCCAATCATGGTAACGACCGCGCACTTGTTCCACGTCACTTAAGATGAGCATCCGGTGCAACAAAATATTTTTGCGCACTTGTGGTGTGCTTCCCGAAAGCCGTGCATCGAACGTGTGATGAGATAGATGAGCATCCGGTGTAATAAAATTTTTTGCACACTTCTAGTGCGCTTCCTGAATGCCGTGCATCGAACGTGCGGCGAGATTACCACTGACTCCAATCGTAGTAACAACCGCACACATGTTACACGTCACCTAAGATGAGCATCCGATGCAAGAAAATGTTTTTGCACACTTCTAGTGCGCTTCCCGAAAGCCGTGTATCGAACGTGCGATGAGATTACTAGTGACTCCAATCGTGGTAGGGACCACGCACTTGTTCCACATCACCTAAGATGAGCATTCGGTGCAACAAAAATTTTTTGCACACTTCTAGGGCGCTATTCGAAAAGCCGTGCATCGAGCGTGCGATGAGATTACCATTGAGTCCAATCGTGGTAACGACCACGCACTTGTTCCACGTCACCTAACATGAGCATCCGGTGCAACAATATTTTTTTGCACACTTCTGGTGCGTTTCCCAAAAGCCGTGCATCAAACGTGCGATGAGATTACCACTTGACTCCAATCGTGGTAACGACCGGCATTTGTTCCACGTTACCTAGGATGAGCATTCGGTGCAACAAATTGTTTTTGCAAACTTGTGGTGCGCTTCCCCGCCGTGCATCGTGCGTGCGGCGAGATTACCACCGACTCCCATCGTGGTAACGACCACGCACTTGCTCCATGTCACCTAACATGAGCATCCGGTGCAACAAAATTTTTTTGCACACTTCTGGTGCGCTTCCCGAAAGCCGTGCATCGAACGTGCGACGAGATTACCACTGACTCCAATCATGGTAATGACCACGCACTTGTTCGACGTCACCTAACATGAGCATCCGGGGCAAAGAAATTTTTTTGCACACTTCTGGAGCACTTCCTGAAAGCCGTGCATCGAACGTGCAATGAGATTACCGCTGACTCCAATCGTGGTAACGACCACGCACTAGTTCCACGTCACCTAACATGAGCATCCGGTGTAACAAAAATTTTTTGCACACTTCTGGTGCGCTTCCCGAAAGCCGTGCATCGAACATGCGACAAGATTACGGCTGACTCCAATCGTGGTAGCGACCACACACTTGTTCGACGTCTCCTAACATGAGCATCCGGTGTAACAAAATTTTTTTGCACACTTCTGGTGCGCTTCCCAGAAGCCGTGCATCGAATGTGCGACGAGATTACCACTGACTCCAATCGTGATAACGACCACGTACTTGTTCCACGTCACCTAACATGAGCATCCGGTGCAACAAAATTTTTTTGCACACTTCTGGTGCGCTTCTTGAAAGTCGTGCATCGAACGTGCGACGAGATTACCACCGACTCTAATCGTGGTAACGACCACACACTAGTTCCACATCACCTAACATGAGCATCCGGTTAAACAAATTTTTTTGCACACTTCGGTGCGCTTACCGGAGCCCGTGCATCGAACGTGCGGCGAGATTACCACTAACTCCAATCATGGTAACGACCACGCACTTGTTCCACGTCACCTAACATGAGCATCGCTGCAACAAAATTTTTTTGACACTTCTTGTGCGATTCCGGGAGCCGTGCATCGAGCGTGTGACGAGATTACCATCGACTCCGATCGTGATAACGACCACGCACTCGTTCCACGTCACCTAACATAAGCACCCGGTGCAACAAAATTTTTTGCACACTTCTGGTGCGCTTCCCGAAAGCCGTGCATCGAACACGCGACGAGATTACCACCGACTCCAATCATGGTAACGACCGCACACTTGTTCCACGTCACTTAAGATGAGCATCCGGTGCAACAAAATATTTTTGCGCACTTGTGGTGTGCTTCCCGAAATCCGTGCATCGAACGTGTGATGAGATAGATGAGCATCCGGTGTAATAAAATTTTTTGCACACTTCTAGTGCGCTTCCTGAATGCCGTGCATCGAACGTGCGGCGAGATTACCACTGACTCCAATCGTAGTAACAACCGCACACATGTTACCGTCACCTAAGATGAGCATCCGATGCAAGAAAATGTTTTTGCACACTTCTAGTGCGCTTCCGAAAGCCGTGCATCAAGCGTGCGCGACGAGATTACCACGACTCCAATCATGGTAACGACCACGCGCTTGTTCGGCGTCACCTAACATGAGCATCCGGGGCAAAGTAATTTTTTTGCACACTTCTGGTGCACTTCCCGAAAGCCGTGCATCGAACGTGCGATGAGATTACCGGCCCGACTCCAATCGTGGTAACGACCACGCACTAGTTCCACGTCACCTAACATGAGCATCGGTGTAACAAAAAAATTTTGCACACTTCTGGTGCGCTTCCCGAAAGCCGTGCATCGAACATGCGAAAAGATTACGGCTGACTCCAATCGTGGTAGCGACTACACACTTGTTCGACGTCTCCTAACATGAGCATCCGGTGTAACAAAATTTTTTTGCACACTTAAGGTGCGCTTCCCAGAAGCCGTGCATCGAATGTGCGACGAGATTACCACTGACTCCAATCGTGCTAACGACCACGCACTTGTTCCACGTCACCTAACATGAGCATCCGGTGCAACAAAATTTTTTGCACACTTCCTCAGTGCGCTTCACGAAAGTTGTGCATCGAGCGTGCGGCGAGATTACCACCGACTCTAATCGTGGTAACGACCACACACTAGTTCCACATCACCTAACATGAGCATCCGGTGCAATAAATTTTTTTGCACACTTCTGGTGCGCTTACCGGAAGCCGTGCATCGAACGTGCGACGAGATTACCACTAACTCCAATCATGGTAACGACCACGCACTTGTTCCACGTCACCTAACATGAGCATCGCTGCAACAAAATTTTTTTTGACACTTCTTGTGCGATTCCCGGAAGCCGTGCATCGAACGTGTGACGACATTACCACGACTCCGATCGTGATAACGACCATGCACTTGTTCCACGTCACCTAACATAAGCACCCGGTGCAACAAAATTTTTTTGCACACTTCTGGTGCGCTTCCCGAAAGCCGTGCATCGAACATGCGACGAGATTACCACCGACTCCAATCATGGTAACGACCGCGCACTTGTTCCACGTCACTTAAGATGAGCATCCGGTGCAACAAAATATTTTTGCGCACTTGTGGTGTGCTTCCCCGAAAAGCCGTGCATCGAACGTGTGATGAGATAGATGAGCAGCCGGTGTAACAAAATTTTTTGCACACTTCTAGTGCGCTTCCTGAATGCCGTGCATCGAACGTGCGGCGAGATTACCACTGACTCCAATCGTAGTAACAACCGCACACATGTTACACGTCACCTAAGACGAGCATCCGATGCAAGAAAATGTTTTTGCACACTTCTAGTGCGCTTCCCGAAAGCCGTGTATCGAACGTGCGATGAGATTACTAGTGACTCCAATCGTGGTAGGGACCACGCACTTGTTCCACGTCACCTAAGATGAGCATTCGGTGCAACAAAAATTTTTTTCACACTTCTAGTGCGCTACTCGAAAGCCGTGCATCGAACGTGCGATGAGATTACCATTGAGTCCAATCGTGGTAACGACCACGCACTAGTTCCACGTCACCTAACATGAGCATCCGTGTAACAAAAATTTTTTGCACACTTCGTGCGCTTCCCGAAAGCCGTGCATCGAACATGCGAAAAGATTACGGCTGACTCCAATCGTGGTAGCGACCACACACTTGTTCGACGTCTCCTAACATGAGCATCCGGTGTAACAAAATTTTTTTGCACACTTCTGGTGCGCTTCCCAGAAGCCGTGCATCGAATGTGCGACGAGATTACCACTGACTCCAATCGTGCTAACGACCACGCACTTGTTCCACGTCACCTAACATGAGCATCCGGTGCAACAAAATTTTTTTGCACACTTCTGGTGCGCTTCCTGAAAGTCGTGCATCGAACGTGCGACGAGATTACCACCGACTCTAATCGTGGTAACGACCACACACTAGTTCCACATCACCTAACATGAGCATCCGGTGCAATAAATTTTTTTTGCACACTTCTGGTGCGCTTACCGGAAGCCGTGCATCGAACGTGCGACGAGATTACCACTAACTCCAATCATGGTAACGACCACGCACTTGTTCCACGTCACCTAACATGAGCATCGCTGCAACAAATTTTTTTTTGACACTTCTTGTGCGATTCCCGGAAGCCGTGCATCGAACGTGTGACGAGATTACCACTGACTCCGATCGTGATAACGACCACGCACTTGTTCCACGTCACCTAACATAAGCATCCGGTGCAACAAAAATTTTTGCACACTTCTGGTGCGCTTCCCAAAAGCCGTTCATCGAACATGCGATGAGATTACCACTGACTCCAATCGTGGTAACGACCAGCATTTATTCCACGTCACCTAGGATGAGCATTTAGTGCAACAAAATTTTTTTGCAAACTTGTGGTGCGCTTCCTGAAAGCCGTGCATCGTACGTGCGACGAGATTACCACCGACTCCCATCGTGGTAATGACCACGCACTTGTTCCATGTCACCTAACATGAGCATCCGGTGCAACAAAATTTTTTTTCACACTTCTGGTGCGCTTCTCGAAAGCCATGCGTCGAACGTGTGACGAGATTACCATGGACTCCAATCGTGGTGACGACCGCGCACTTGTTCCACGTCACCTAACATGTGTATCTGGTGCAATAAAAGTTTTTGCGCACTTCTAGTGTGCTTACCGGAAGCCGTGCATCGAACGCGCGACGAGATCACCACTGATTTCAATCGTGGTAACGACTACGCACTTGTTCCACGTCACCTAACATGAGCATCCGCTGCAACAAAATTTTTTTGCACACTTCTGGTGCGATTCTCAGAAGCCGTGCATCGAACGTGTGACGAGATTACCACTGACTCCAATCGTGGAAACGACCGCGCAGTTGTTCCACGTCACTTAAGATGAGCATCCGGTGCAACAAAATATTTTTGCACATTTGTGGTGTGCTTCCCGAAAGTCGTGCATCGAACGTATGACGAGATAGATGAGCATCCGGTGCAATAAAATTTTTTGCATACTTCTAGTGCGCTTCCCGAATGCCGTGCATCGAACGTGCGACGAGATTACCACTGACTCCAATCGTGGTAACAACCTCGCACTTGTCCCACGTCACCTAAGATGAGCATCTGGTGCAAGAAAATGTTTTTGCACACTTCAAGTGCGCTTCCCGAAAGCCGTGCATCGAACGTGCGATGAGATTACCAGTGACTCCAATCGTGGTAAGGACAACGCACTTGTTCCACGTCACCTCAGATGAGCATTCGGTGCAACAAAAATTTTTTTGCACACTTCTAGTGCGCTTCTCGAAAGCCGTGCATCGAACGTGCGAAGAGATTACCATTGAGTCCAATCGTGGTAACGACCACGCACTTGTTCCACGTCACCTAACATTAGCATCCGGCGCAACAAATTTTTTTGCAAACTTGTGGTGCACTTCCCGAAAGCCGTGCATCATACGTGCGACGAGATTACCACCGACTCCCATCGTGGTAACGACCACGCACTTGTTCCATGTCACCTAACATGAGCATCTGGTGCAACAAATTTTTTTTGCACACTTCTGGTGGGCTTCTCGAAAGCCGTGCGTCGAACGTGTGACGAGATTACCACGGACTCCAATCGTGGTAACGACCGCGCACCTGTTCCACGTCACCTAACTTGTGCATCTGGTGCAATAAAAGTTTTCTACACACTTCTGTTGCACTTCCTAAAAGCCGTGCATCGTACGTGCGACGAGATTACCACTGACTCGAATCGTGGTAACGACCACGCACTTGTTCCACGTCACTTAAGATGACCTTCCGGTGTAATAAATTTTTTTGCACACTTCTGGTGCGATTCTCAGAAGCCGTGCATCGAACGTGTGACGAGATTACCACTGACTCCAATCGTGGTAACGACCGCGCAGTTGTTCCACGTCACTTAAGATGAGCATCCGGTGCAACAAAATATTTTTGCACAATTGTGGTGTGCTTCCCGAAAGTCGTGCATCAAACGTATGACGAGATAGATGAGCATCCGGTGCAATAAATTTTTTTGCATACTTCTAGTGCGCTTTCCGAATGCCGTGCATCGAACGTGCGACGAGATTACCATCGACTCCAATCGTGGTAACAACCTCGCACTTGTTCCACGTCACCTAAGATGAGCATCTGGTGCAAGAAAATGTTTTTGCACACTTCAAGTGCGCTTCCCGAAAGCCGTGCATCGAACGTGCGATGAGATTACCAGTGACTCCAATCGTGGTAAGGACAACGTACTTGTTCCACGTCACCTCAGATGAGCATTCGGTGCAACAAAAATATTTTTGCACACTTCTAGTGCGCTTCTCGAAAGCCGTGCATCGAACGTGCGAAGAGATTACCATTGAGTCCAATCGTGGTAACGACCACGCACTTGTTCCACGTCACCTAACATTAGCATCCGGCGCAACAAATTTTTTTGCAAACTTGTGGTGCACTTCCCGAAAGCCGTGCATCAAACGTGTGACGAGATTACCACTGACTCCAATCGTGGTAACGACCACGCACTTGTTCCACGTCACCTAACATGAGCATCCGGTGCAACAAAATTTTTTTGCACACTTCTGATGCGCCTGCCGAAAGCCGTGCATCGAACACGCGACGAGATTACCACCGAGTCCAATCGTGGTAATGACCGCGCACTTGTTCCACGTCACTTAAGATGAGCATCCGGTACAACAAAATATTTTTGCGCACTTATGGTGTGCTTCCCGAAAGCTGTGCATCGAACGTGTGACTAGATTACCGTTCAGTCCAATCGTGGTAACGACCACGCACTTGTTCCACATCACCTAACATGAGCATCTGGTGCAACAATATTTTGTTTTGCACACTTCTGGTGCGCTTCCCGGAAGCCATGCATCGAACGTGCGATGAGATTACCTCGACTCAATCGCGGTAGCGGCCCGGCATTTGTTCCACATCACCTAGGATGAGCATTCGGTGCAACAAAACTTTTTACAAACTTATGGTGCGCTTCCGAAAACCGCGCACCGTGCGTGCGATGATGAGATTACCACCGACTCCCCATCGTGGTAACGACCACGCACTTGTTCCACGCCATCTAACATGAGCATCCGGTGCAACAAAAATTTTTTCATACTTCGTGCGTTTCCGAAAATTCGTGCATCGAACGTGGTGACGAGATTACTACGGACTCCAATCGTGATAACGACCGCACACTTGTTCCACGTCACATAACATGTGCATCCGGTGTAATAAAAGTTTTTGCACACTTAAGCGCTTCCCGAAAGCCGTGCATCGTGCGTGCGGCGATGAGATTACCATCGACTCCAATCGTGGTAACGATCACGCATTGTTCCACGTCACCTAACATGAGCATCCGGTGCAACAAAATTTTTTTGCACACTTCTGGTGCGCTTCCCGGAAGCCGTGCATCGAACGTGCGATGAGATTACCACTGACTCTAATCGTGGTAACGACCGGCATTTGTTCCACATCACCTAGGATGAGCATCCGGTGCAACAAATTTCTTTTGCAAACTTGTGGTGCGCTTCCCGAAAGCCGTGCATCGTACGTGCGGCGAGATTACCACCGACTCCCGTCGTGGTAACGACCACGCACTTGTTCCACGTCACCTAACATGAGCATCCGGTGCAGCAAAAATTTTTTGCACACTTCTGGTGCGCTTCCCGAAAGCCGTGCGTCGAACGTGTGACGAGATTACCACGGACTCCAATCGTGGTAACGACCGCGCAGTTGTTCCGCGTCACTTAAGATGAGCATCCGGTGCAACAAAATATTTTTGCACAATTGTGGTGTGCTTCCCGAAAGTCGTGCATCGAACGTATGACGAGATAGATGAGCATCCGGTGCAATAAAATTTTTTGCATACTTCTAGTGCGCTTCCCGAATGCCGCGGCATCGAACGTGCGACGAGAGATTACCACTGACTCCAATCGTGGTAACAACCTCGCACTTGTTCCACGTCACCTAAGATGAGCATCTGGTGCAAGAAAATGTTTTTGCACACTACAAGTGCGCTTCCCGAAAGCCGTGCATCGAACGTGCGATGAGATTACCAGTGACTCCAATCGTGGTAAGGACAACGCACTTGTTCCACGTCACCTCAGATGAGCATTCGGTGCAACAAAAATATTTTTGCACACTTCTAGTGCGCTTCTCGAAAGCCGTGCATCGAACGTGCGAAGAGATTACCATTGAGTCCAATCGTGGTAACGACCACGCACTTGTTCCACGTCACCTAACATTAGCATCCCACAAGCAACAAATTTTTTTGCAAACTTGTGGTGCACTTCCCCGAAAGCCGTGCATCATACGTGCGACGAGATTACCACCGACTCCCCATCGTGGTAACGACCACGCACTTGTTCCATGTCACCTAACATGAGCATGCGGTGCAACAAATTTTTTTGCACACTTCGGTGGGCTTCTAAAAGCCGTGCGTCGAACGTGTGACGAGATTACCACGGACTCCAATCGTGGTAACGACCGCGCACCTGTTCCACGTCACCTAACATGTGCATCTGGTGCAATAAAAGTTTTCTACACACTTCTGTTGCACTTCCTAAAAGCCGTGCATCGTACGTGCGACGAGATTACCACTGACTCGAATCGTGGTAACGACCACGCACTTGTTCCACGTCACTTAAGATGACCTTCCGGTGTAATAAATTTTTTTGCACACTTCTGGTGCGCTTCCCGAAAGCCGTGCATCAAACATGCGACGAGATTACCACCGACTCGAATCGTGGTAACGACAACACACTAGTTCCACATCACCTAACATGAGCATCCGCTGCAACAAAATTTTTTTGCACACTTCTGGTGCGCTTCCCGGAAGCCGTGCATCAAACGTGTGACGAGATTACCACTGACTCCAATCGTGGTAACGACCACGCACTTGTTCCACGTCACCTAACATGAGCATCCGGTGCAACAAAATTTTTTGCACACTTCGCGCGCCGAAAGCCGCAGCATCGAACACGCGACGAGATTACCACCGAGTCCAATCGTGGTAATGACCGCGCACTTGTTCCACGTCACTTAAGATGAGCATCCGGTACAACAAAATATTTTTGCGCACTTATGGTGTGCTTCCCGAAAGCTGTGCATCGAACGTGTGACTAGATTACCGTTCAGTCCAATCGTGGTAACGACCACGCACTTGTTCCACATCACCTAACATGAGCATCTGGTGCAACAATATTTTGTTTTGCACACTTCTGGTGCGCTTCCCGGAAGCCATGCATCGAACGTGCGATGAGATTACCTCTGACTCCAATCGTGGTAGCGACCGGCATTTGTTCCACATCACCTAGGATGAGCATTCGGTGCAACAAAACTTTTTGTAAACTTATGGTGCGCTTCCCGAAAACCGTGCACCGTACGTGCGATGAGATTACCACCGACTCCCATCGTGGTAACGACCACGCACTTGTTCCACGTCATCTAACATGAGCATCCGGTGCAACAAAATTTTTTTCATACTTCTGGTGCGTTTCTCGAAAGCCGTGCATCGAACACGCGACGAGATTACCACCGACTCCAATCATGGTAACGACCGCGCACTTGTTCCACGTCACTTAAGATGAGCATCCGGTGCAACAAAATATTTTTGCGCACTTGTGGTGTGCTTCCCGAAAGCCGTGCATCGAACGTGTGATGAGATAGATGAGCAAATGGGTAACAAAATTTTTTGCACACTTCTAGTGCGCTTCCCGAATGCCGTGCATCGAACGTGGCGGCGAGATTACCACCCGACTCCAATCGTAGTAACAACCGCACACATGTTACACGTCACCTAAGATGAGCATCCGATGCAAGAAAATGTTTTTGCACACTTCTAGTGCGCTTCCCCGAAAAGCCGTATCGAACGTGCGATGAGATTACTAGTGACTCCAATCGTGGTAGGGACCACGCACTTGTTCCACGCCACCTAAGATGAGCATTCGGTGCAACAAAAATTTTTTGCACACTTCTAGTGCGCTACTCGAAAGCCGTGCATCGAACGTGCGATGAGATTACCATTGAGTCCAATCGTGGTAACGACCACGCACTTGTTCCACGTCACCTAACATGAGCATCCGGTGCAACAATATTTTTTGCACACTTCGGTGCGTTTCCCAAAAGCCGTGCATCGAACGTGCGATGAGATTACCATCGACTCCAATCGTGGTAACGACCAAAGATTTGTTCCACGTTACATAGGATGAGCATTCGGTTGCAACAAATTTTTTTTGCAAACTTGTGGTGCGCTTCCCAAAGCCGTGCATCGTGCGTGCGACGAGATTACCACCGACTCCCCCATCGTGGTAACGACCACGCACATGTTCCATGTCACCTAACATGAGCATCCTGCAATAAAAATTTTTGCACACTTCGGTGCACTTCCCTAAAGCCGCATCGAACGTGGCGACGAGATTACCATCGACTCCAATCGTGGTAACGACCACGCACTTGTTCGACGTCACCTAACATGAGCATCCGGGGCAAAGAAATTTTTTGCACACTTCTAGTGCACTTCCCGAAAGCCGTGCATCGAACGTGCGATGAGATTACCGGCCCGACTCCAATCGTGGTTAGGGACCACGCACTAGTTCCACGTCACCTAACATGAGCATCCGGTGTAACAAAATTTTTTTGCACACTTCGGTGCGCTTCCCGAAAGCCGTGCATCGAACATACGACAAGATTACGATCGACTCCAATCGTGGTAGCGACCACACACTTGTTCGACGCCTCCTAACATGAGCATCCGTGTAACAAAAAATTTTTTGCACACTTCGTGCGCTTCGCAAGCCGTGCATCGAATGTGCGACGAGATTACCATCGACTCCAATCGTGGTAATGACCACGCACTTGTTCCACGTCACCTAACATGAGCATCCGGTGCAATAAAATTTTTTGCACACTTATGGTGCGCTTCCTGAAAGTCGTGCATCGAACGTGCGACGAGATTACCACCGACTCTAATCGTGGTAACGACCACACACTAGTTCCACATCACCTAACATGAGCATCCGGTGCAACAAATTTTTTTTGCACACTTCTAGTGCGCTTCCCGGAAGCCGTTCATCGAACGTGCGACGAGATTACCACTAGCTCCAATCATGGTAACGACCACGCACTTGTTCCACGTCACCTAACATGAGCATCGCTGCAACAAAATTTTTTTTGACACTTCTTGTGCGATTCCCGGAAGCCGTGCATCGAACGTGTGACGAGATTACCACTGACTCCGATCGTGATAACGACCACGCACTTGTTCCACGTCACCTAACATAAGCACCCGGTGCAACAAAATTTTTTTGCACACTTCTGGTGCGCTTCCCGAAAGCCGTGCATCGAACACGCGACGAGATTACCACCGACTCCAATCATGGTAACGACCGCGCACTTGTTCCACGTCACTTAAAATGAGCATCCGGTGCAACAAAATATTTTTGCGCACTTGTGGTGTGCTTCCCGAAAGCCGTGCATCGAACGTGTGATGAGATAGATGAGCATCCGGTGCAACAAAATTTTTTGCACACTTCTAGTGCGCTTCCTGAATGCCGTGCATCGAACGTGCGACGAGATTACCCCTGCCTCCAATCGTAGTAACAACCGCACACATGTTACACATCACCTAAGATGAGCATCCGATGCAAGAAAATGTTTTTGCACACTTCTAGTGCGCTTCCCGAAAGCCGTGCATCGAACGTGCGATGAGATTACTAGTGACTCCAATCGTGGCAAGGACCACGCACTTGTTCCACGTCACCTAAGATGACCATTCGGTGCAACAAAAATTTTTTGCACACTTCTAGTGCGCTACTCGAAAGCCGTGCATCGAACGTGCGATGAGATTACCATTGAGTCCAATCGTGGTAACGACCACGCACTTGTTCCACGTCACCTAACATGAGCATCCGGTGCAACAATATTTTTTGCACACTTCTGGTGCGCTTCCCAAAAGCCGTTCATCGAACATGCGATGAGATTACCACCGACTCCAATCGTGGTAACGACCAAAGATTTATTCCACGTCACCTAGGATGAGCATTTAGTGCAACAAAATTTTTTTGCAAACTTGTGGTGCGCTTCCCGAAAAGCCGTGCATCGTATCGCGTCGCGACGAGATTACCACCGACTCCCATCGTGGTAATGACCACGCACTTGTTCCATGTCACCTAACATGAGCATCCTGCAAAAAAAATTTTTTCACACTTCGCGCGCTTCGAAAGCCATGCGTCGAACGTGTGACGATATTACCATGGACTCCAATCGTGGTGACGACCGCGCACTTGTTCCACGTCACCTAACATGTGTATCTGGTGCAATAAAAGTTTTTGGCGCACTTCTAGTGTGCTTACCTGAAGCCGTGCATCGAACGCGAGCGACGAGATCACCACCGATTTCAATCGTGGTAACGACTACGCACTTGTTCCACGTCACCTAACATGAGCATCCGCCGCAACAAAATTTTTTGCACACTTAAGTGCGATTCTCGGAAGCCGTGCATCGAACGTGTGACGAGATTACCACCGATTCCAATCGTGGTAACGACCGCCAAGCAGCTTGTTCCACGTCACTTAAGATGAGCATCCGGTGCAACAAAATATTTTTTGCACATTTGTGGTGTGCTTTCCCGAAAGTCGTGCATCGAACGTATGACGAGATAGATGAGCATCCGTGCAATAAAATTTTTTGCATACTTCTAGTGCGCTTCCCGAATGCCGTGCATCGAACGTGCGACGAGATTACCACTGACTCCAATCGTGGTAACAACCTCGCACTTGTTCCACGTCACCTAAGATGAGCATCTGGTGCAAGAAAATGTTTTTGCACACTTCAAGTGCGCTTCCCGAAAGCCGTGCATCGAACGCGGCGATGAGATTACCAAGTGACTCCAATCGTGGTAAGGACAACGCACTTGTTCCACGTCACCTCAGATGAGCATTCGGTGCAACAAAAATTTTTTGCACACTTCTAGTGCGCTTCTCGAAAGCCGTGCATCGAACGTGCGAAGAGATTACCATTGAGTCCAATCGTGGTAACGACTACGCACTTGTTCCACGTCACCTAACATTAGCATCCGGCGCAACAAATTTTTTTGCAAACTTGTGGTGCACTTCCCGAAAAGCCGCATCATACGCGCGACGAGATTACCACCGACTCCCATCGTGGTAACGACCACGCACTTGTTCCATGTCACCTAACATGAGCATCTCGGTGCAACAAATTTTTTTGCACACTTCGGTGGGCTTCTCAAAGCCGTAAGGCCGAACGTGTGACGGGATTACCACGGACTCCAATCGTGGTAACGACCGCAAGCACTGCTCCACGCCACCTAACATGTGCATCCGGTGCAATAAAAGTTTTCTACACACTTCGTTGCACTTCCTAAAAGCCGCATCATCGTGCGTGCGACGAGATTACCATCGACTCGAATCGTGGTAACGACCACGCACTTGTTCCACGTCACTTAAGATGACCTTCCTGTAATAAATTTTTTGCACACTTCGGTGCGATTCTCGAAGCCGTGCATCGAACGTGTGACGAGATTACCACTGACTCCAATCGTGGTAACGACCGCGCAGTTGTTCCACGTCACTTAAGATGAGCATCCGGTGCAACAAAATATTTTTGCACAATTGTGGTGTGCTTCCCGAAAGTCGTGCATCGAACGTATGACGAGATAGATGAGCATCCGTGCAATAAAATTTTTGCATACTTCTAGTGCGCTTCCCGAATGCCGCATCGAACGATGCGACGAGATTACCATCGACTCAATCGTGGTAACAACCTCGCACTTGTTCCACGTCACCTAAGATGAGCATCCGGTGCAAGAAAATGTTTTTGCACACTTCAAGTGCGCTTCCCGAAAAAGCCGCATCGAACGCGTGCGATGAGATTACCGGTGACTCCAATCGTGGTAAGGACAACGTACTTGTTCCACGTCACCTCGATGAGCATTCGGTGCAACAAAAATATTTTTGCACACTTCTAGTGCGCTTCTCGAAAGCCGCATCGAACGTGCGAAGAAGAGATTACCATTGAGTCCAATCGTGGTAACGACCACGCACTTGTTCCACGTCACCTAACATTAGCATCCGGCGCAACAAATTTTTTTTTTGCAAACTTGTGGTGCACTTCCCGAAAAGCCGTGCATCATACGTGCGACGAGATTACCACCGACTCCCATCGTGGTAACGACCACGCACTTGTTCCATGTCACCTAACATGAGCATCTGGTGCAACAAAATTTTTTTGCACACTTCTGGTGGGCTTCTCGAAAGCCGTGCGTCGAACGTGTGACGAGATTACCACGGACTCCAATCGTGGTAACGACCGCGCACCTGTTCCACGTCACCTAACATGTGCATCTGGTGCAATAAAAGTTTTCTACACACTTCTGTTGCACTTCCTAAAAGCCGTGCATCGTACGTGCGACGAGATTACCACTGACTCGAATCGTGGTAACGACCACGCACTTGTTCCACGTCACTTAAGATGACCTTCCGGTGTAATAAATTTTTTTGCACACTTCTGGTGCGCTTCCCGAAAGCCGTGCATCAAACATGCGACGAGATTACCACCGACTCGAATCGTGGTAACGACAACACACTAGTTCCACATCACCTAACATGAGCATCCGCTGCAACAAAATTTTTTTGCACACTTCGTGCGCGCTTCGGGAAGCCGTGCATCAAACGTGTGACGAGATTACCACTGACTCCAATCGTGGTAACGACCACGCACTTGTTCCACGTCACCTAACATGAGCATCCGGTGCAACAAAATTTTTTTGCACACTTCGATGCGCCCGCCGAAAGCCGTGCATCGAACACGCGACCCAGTTACCACCGAGTCCAATCGTGGTAATGACCGCCGCGACTTGTTCCACGTCACTTAAGATGAGCATCCGGTACAACAAAATATTTTTTGCGCACTTATGGTGTGCTTAAAAGCCGCATCGAACGTGTGACTAGATTACCGTTTCACCCAATCGTGGTAACGACCACGCACTTGTTCCACATCACCTAACATGAGCATCCGGTGCAACAATATTTTGTTTTGCACACTTCGTGCGCTTCCCTAAGCCATGCATCGAACGTGCGATGAGATTACCTCGACTCCAATCGTGGTAGCGGCCCAGGCATTTGTTCCACATCACCTAGGATGAGCATTCGGTGCAACAAAACTTTTTTACAAACTTATGGTGCGCTTCCCGAAAACCGCAAATCGTGCGATGAGATTACCACCGACTCCCATCGTGGTAACGACCACGCACTTGTTCCACGTCATCTAACATGAGCATCCGGTGCAACAAAATTTTTTTCATACTTCTGGTGCGTTTCTCGAAAGCTGTGCATCGAACGTGTGACGAGATTACTACGGACTCCAATCGTGATAACGACCGCACACTTGTTCCACGTCACATAACATGTGCATCTGGTGTAATAAAAGTTTTTTGCACACTTCTGGTGCGCTTCCTGAAAGCCGTGCATCGTACGTGCGATGAGATTACTACTGACTCCAATCGTGGTAACGATCACGCATTGTTCCACGTCACCTAACATGAGCATCCGTGCAACAAAATTTTTTGCACACTTCGTGCGCTTCGAAGCCGCATCGAACGTGCGATGAGATTACCACCGACTCCAATCGTGGTAACGACCGGCATTTGTTCCACATCACCTAGGATGAGCATCCGGTGCAACAAATTTCTTTTGCAAACTTGTGGTGCGCTTCCCGAAAGCCGTGCATCGTACGTGCGGCGAGATTACCACCGACTCCCGTCGTGGTAACGACCACGCACTTGTTCCACGTCACCTAACATGAGCATCCGGTGCAACAAAATTTTTTTGCACACTTCGTGCGCTTCCCGAAAAGCCGCAAGTCCGAACGTGTGACGAGATTACCACGGACTCCAATCGTGGTAACGACCGCCAGCTTGTTCCACGTCACTTAAGATGAGCATCCTAAGTGCAACAAAATATTTTTGCACAATTGTGGTGTGCTTCCCCGAAAGTCGTGCATCGAACGTATGACGAGATAGATGAGCATCCTGCAACAAATTTCTTTTGCAAACTTGTGGTGCGCTTCCCCGCCGCCGCATCGTGCGTGCGGCGAGATTACCACCGACTCCCGCCGTGGTAACGACCACGCACTTGTTCCACGCCACCTAACATGAGCATCCTGTGCAACAAAATTTTTTTGCACACTTCGTGCGCTTCCCGAAAAGCCGTGCATCAAACGTGCGACGAGATTACCACCGACTCGAATCGCGGTAACGACAACACACTAGTTCCACATCACCTAACATGAGCATCCGGTGCAACAAAATTTTTTTGCACACTTCTGGTGCGCTTCCCGGAAGCCGTGCATCAAACGTGTGACGAGATTTCCACTGACTCCAATCGTGGTAACGACCATGCACTTGTTCCACGTCACCTAATATGAGCATCCGGTGCAACAAAATTTTTTTGCACACTTCTGGTGCGCTTCCCGAAAGCCGTGCATCGAACACGCGACGAGATTACCACCGAGTCCAATCGTGGTAATGACCGCGCACTTGTTCCACGTCACTTAAGATGAGCATCCGGTGCAACAAAATATTTTTGCACACTTGTGGTGTGCTTCCCGAAAGCTGTGCATCGAACGTGTGACGAGATTACCGTTCAGTCCAATCGTGGTAACGACCACGCACTTGCTCCACGTCACCTAACATGAGCATCTGGTGCAACAATATTTTTTTTGCACACTTCGTGCGCTTTCCGGAAGCCATGCATCGAACGTGCGATGAGATTACCACTGACTCCAATCGTGGTAACGACCGGCATTTGTTCCACAACACCTAGGATGAGCATTCGGTGCAACAAAATTTTTTTGCAAACTTATGGTGCGCTTCCCGAAAAGCCGCATCGTGCGTGCGACGAGATTACCACCGACTCCCATCGTGGTAACGACCACGCACTTGTTCCATGTCACCTAACATGAGCATCCGTGCAACAAAATTTTTTGCATACTTCGTGCATTTCTCGAAAGCTGTGCATCGAACGTGTGACGAGATTAATAGGGACTCCAATCGTGGTAACGACCGCACACTTGTTCCACGTCACCTAACATGTGCATCTGGTGTAATAAAAGTTTTTTGCACACTTCTGGTGTGCTTCCCGAAAGCCGTGCATCGCACGTGCGATGAGATTACCGGCCGACTCCAATCATGGTAACGACCACGCACCTGTTCCACGTCACCTAACATGAGCATCCGGTGCAACAAAATTTTTTTGCACACTTCTGGTGCGCTTCCCGGAAGCCGTGCATCGAACGTACGATGAGATTACCGTTCAGTCCAATCGTGGTAACGACCACGCACTTGTTCCACGCCACCTAACATGAGCAAATTGGTGCAACAATACTTTTTTGCACACTTCTAGTGCGCTTCTCGGAAGCCGTGCATCGAACGTGCGATGAGATTACCACTGACTCCAATCATGGTAACGACCGGCATTTGTTCCACATCACTTAGGATGAGCATCCGGTGCAACAAAATTTTTTTGCAAACTTGTGATGCGCTTCCCGAAAGCCGTGCACCGTACGTGCGACGAGATTACCACCGACTCCCATCGTGATAACGACCACGCACTTGTTCCACGTCACCTAACATGAGCATCCGGTGCAATAAATTTTTTTTGCATACTTCGGTGCACTTCTCGAAAGCCGTGCATCGTACGTGTGACAAGATTACTACGGACTCCAATCGTATAAATGACCGCGTACTTGTTCCACGTCACCTAACATGTGCATCTGGTGTAATAAAAGTTTTTTGCATACTTAAGTGCGCTTTCAAGCCGTGCATCGTGCGTGCGATTTGATTACCATCGACTCCAATCGTGGTAACGACCACGCACTGTTCCACGTCACCTAACATGAGCATCCGGTGCAACAAAATTTTTTGCACACTTCTCGGTGCGCTTCCTAAGCCTCGCATCGAACGCATTTACTGACGAGATTACCATCGACTCCAATTGTGGTAACGACCACGCACTTATTCCACGCCTCCTAACATGAGCATCCCAAGTGCAACAAAAATTTTTTGCACACTTCTGGTGCGCTTCCGAAAGTCGTGTGTTGACATTTACTACCATCATTACTAAAAAGTAAAGATAAGTCCTACCCGTAGCAACAACGCCAAATGCTCTCTGGTATGTAATTAATTTGTCATTAGCAACTAGCCACTTCTTTATTACTAATATTCCTAGGCATGAATTAGGTTGTCATCCCTAATTATATTGCCAGGAAATAATTATAGATTTACATGTACTAATGTGACTAGGCGGATATAATATATGAATATAAACTAAACAGTTCTACAAGCGGACGATAATTATACCGTTGTAACATTTTACCTAGGAGTTCATCCAAAGTTATCGATTTATATTTATACCAATCGGGAAAGCTATGTAATAAACTATAATCTATTATATTAATAAGGAACTATATACAATAAATAAGAGATATTACCAATGTCATCTATTCTACTCATAATAGGCAAAGGTCACAAGATAAATATAGATAAATATAAGGGTGATAGCATAATCATCAAGCATCATAATTATAGATAATCATCGAGCATCTACTAATCATAATCATAGTTAGCCATTGGATAAAACTAGGGAGTTAAATTTAAGGTAATTCTATAACTACATGAAGGAATAACTCTAATTAGTGCAACCACATCTAATAATCATCGCTAAGTCAACCCTAAATCATTATCACATGCAAAGGGGCATCAACTAGGAAGGATGTGCGTAGAGACATTATCCCACTTCGCGGCCCGCGTGCCCCGGCCCCTACATACGGAGGGTGGACTACAAAGGAACTAACGTAGCTGTCACCTACGCAGACTACCACACGTCCCGGCATGTCAGGGTGCACTCGTAGATAAACAAGACATCTAGACACCACATCTACATATCGCCTATAATCTACCCAGTGTATATTTGGATAAACGCTATACGAGCAATTACATGAATTCAATAAGATCAAAGTAACTAAACTAGACATATAATCAAAGTAGACAATGACTATTGCAATTAAGAACATATGAACTATTAAGAGTAAAGTCTCCCTAATCTGAATAATGAATACAATAAGAAAGTAAGAACTAGATCTATACCGAACTCTTTGCGCCCGCATGCACGGGGGCTCCGGATCCCGATGAAGAACTAGATCTCCTCTACTTCTAATCTAGCTAACTAGAACTATGAACTAGAAGACTCTTGATGAACTAGAAGGCTTCTTGATGCTTGATGGCTTGAGGCCTTAATAAATAATGAATTGGCTCTCTCCAGGGGGTCTACCCATGTATTTATAGTCCGGTGGGATGCGCGTGCACCGTAGGATCAAACCGACTCAACCAAGGGCCGAGATGCATCAGGAGAGGTGGCGGAGGAATATTCCAGAAGGGGGGCCGCAACCCTAACCCTAGGGCACCGGCCGGCCCCACCTGGCCGTGGCTCGCCCTCCCGTTGCTTCGGGTGTCTTCTAGAGTCTTCCTGAGTCTTCCCATGATATTTCCCATGGCGGATAAGTTTCGTGGTTTAATTGCACTTGAATCCCTCTTTTTCAAATTTTCCGAATAATTCCTAGAAAATACGTAATATGCGTAACTCGTGAAAATGGTCGGCTAAAAACCGTAGACTAGTGTGTTTTCATGTTTTCTTTTGTGTCTAAAGTTCTAGTAAATGTTGACGTTATCCACCGTCAACAACTCCCTAGCTTACCTTTTGCCAGTCTCTTGGCAAACAACCTAAGCCTAAATTTTTATTATATTTGAATCAGGAGTTGCTACAATGTTATATTCTTTCTAAGTACACATGCTTTCAAACAAAAATTTTCTCCGGATTAAACAAAGGTATGTTCTAACCTTCAAACTTACTCATTTTACCTGTAATTATGGGACTTCACGGTTTTTACATAAGTCTTGAGCAATCAAAAGATAGAACAATTAAGCTAAGGACTATGTCTCAAATTTTTTTTCGTAGTACCAATATTTCTAGAGTTTTTCATAGGTTTTCAAGATAAAACCCAGAGCTTAATTGTATGACACCCTCAACTCTCAATGTATGTGGTATTTATGGTTCTCTCTTGAGGCATTAATGATGTTGTGCCTCCTATAGCTAAGGGTATATATGGTAGAGCTTATAGGAATGGCAATAACAAGGATAGGCATACTTGCAATACATGTATTGTAAAGTCAACTAATGGATCCACAGAGAATAGAGGCATACAATCAAACCAAGACGTGCATGTGTATGGAATATGATGGATAGATGAATATATGATATTTGTGGCTAATTTCTAATTCTACAGTTGCTCTTTGAATAATAACTCTCTATTGAAACTTTTCTCGTGGAATGGACATGGGCTATCTTTATTTTTTTTTTATCAGGGAGGCGGGCATCTAGTACCCATTGTTTTAATTGCTGGGACACTTGTGTGTTTTCATGTTTCCTCCGTGTCTAAAGTTCTAGTAAATGTTGACGTTATCCACCGTCAACACCGTGCATCGAACGCGCGACGAGATTACCACCGATTCCAATCGTGATAACGACCGCGCACTTGTTCCACGTCACTTAAGATGAGCATCCGGTACAATAAAATATTTTTGCACACTTATGGTGTGCTTCCCGAAAGCCGTGCATAAAACGTGTGATGAGATTACCATTGAGTCCAATCACGGTAACGACCACGCACTTGTTCCACATCACCTAACATGAGCATCTGGTGCAACAAAATTTTTTTGCACACTTCTGGTGTGCTTACCGAAAGACGTGCATCGAACGTGCAATGAGATTACCACTGACTCCAATCGTGGTAACGACCGCGCACTTGTTCCACGTCACCTAACGTGTGCATCTGGTGCAATAAAAGTTTTTTGCACACTTCTGGTGCGCTTTCCGAAAGCCGTGCATCGTACGTGCGACGAGTTACCACTGACTCCAATCGTGGTAACGACCACGCACTTGTTCCACGTCACTTATGATGAGCATCCGGTACAACAAAATTTTTTTACATACTTCTAGTGCGCTTCCCAAAAGCCATGCATCGTATGTGCGACGAGATTACCACCGACTCCAATCATGGTAACGACCGCGCACTTGTTCCACGTCACTTAAGATGAGCATCCGGTGCAACAAAATTTTTTTGCACACTTGTGGTGTGCTTCCCGAAAGCCGTGCATCGAACGTGTGACGAGATTACCATTGAGTCCAATCGTGGTAACGACCACGCACTTGTTCCACGTCACCTAACAAGAGTATACGGTGCAACAAAATTTTTTTGCACACTTCTGGTGCGCTTCCCGAAAGCCGTGCATCGAACGTGCGATGAGATTACCACTGACTCCAATCGTGGTAACGACGGCACTTGTTCCACGTCACCTAGGATGAGTATCCGGTGCAACAAAATTTTTTTCACACTTGTGGTGCGCTTCCCAAAAGCCGTGCATCGTACGTGCGATGAGATTGCCACCGACTCTAACCGTGGTAACGACCACGCACTTGTTCCACGTCACCTAACGGTAAGTTGTTTAATTTGTAGGGTAGTAGTAGTATAGTTGTAGAGTAGTCGTAGTAGTATAGTGTACGGTAGTCGTCGTAGTAGTAGTATAGTGTACGGTAGTCATAGTAGTAGTATAGTTGTAGGGTAGTAGTAGTATCGTTGTATATGGTAGTTCCTGTTATACAAGAGTACTATTTTTTGGGTAGTATAGTCATAGTATCATAGGACTACAAGTATGACAAGAGTACGGAGACATTGATTTGGTTCCATTACACAATACTTAGTTACATAGAAGTTCTCATTAATCAATGAGTGAGTACATTATTAAATATCGCTATAGCATACATATCACTTTTGCCGCAACCGATCCTATGACGGTCTTCTTCTCACCATCGAGGCGGACCAAAGGCTTGATCTTGGTTTTGTTGAAGCGGTTCTCTACTTGCTTTATCTTTCTTGGATGGTCGGTAAAAGAGCGAGAAACTTCGGTAGTAGTGGTTGTCTTGTTCGGGACTCGGCACTCCATCAACACCCAGGATCCTTTGCTTTCCTGACACAATGACAAGCTTCTTGGCCTCTTTGGGCTTTGTGAAGTAGGCTACCTATGTGACACGGTCTGCAAGTACCCATTGATCATCTTTGTAGCCGACACTTGCAAGCTCAACTGTAGTTAGGCCATATTCGTCCACGACAATTGCCTTCGGCTTCACCCACTGACACCGGAAAATTGGTATCTGAAGTTCACCGCCATAGTCAAGTTCTCATATCTCTTCAATCTGCCCAAAGTACGTCCTCATCTCTCAAGTGTCCACGTCAATGCCCTTATATCGAACCCTACTGTTTTGTGACGCGCTCTTCTTGTCCTTCTCTTTCGTGTGGAACCTGTAGCCATTTATGTCATACCCTTGCCATGAGGTGATTTGTGTGGATGGACTAGAAGCAAGCCTCGCTTCATCTGATTCTCCATAAGGCGGTATGCCCCGCTGTTTTGATCCATGTCGTGAACTTCATCCTGTGTTGTTTTTTTGTACCCATACCTCGGATCGTCCATCAACAAAGGCCAGCTGATCTCTTCCAAAGCTTCAACCCGCTTGTCCATGACCACTAACCGATTAAGTGCGTTGTGATGAGCTTCTTGCACCAATTCTTCTCCTACATCCATGCGTACTTTCCTCCCTCAGTACACCCCATCCCCCGGTTACGCCTTCATACGGATGGATGGGCAACCCAATTGCATTTCCATCGTGGATGTATTTCGTGCACCGCTTAATGGACTCCTCTCATTGCGTATGCCTCAATCATAGAGCCTTCCGGGTAAGCACGGTTATGCACGATCTGTTTAGAGTTGACATGAACCTCTCATACGTCCCACATCCGATGTAGGTAGACAAGCTCAAGTTCACATGATCTCGATCAACCATGTGCATCATCGGGTGTGGCATAATATCAAAGAAAGATGGCGAGAAACACATCTCGAAATGGCATAGAGTCTCTGCGATGAACTGTTTGAGGCATGGTAGCTCAGCTTCATTGACGACCTTTTTGTGTGATGAAATTGAAGAAGTAATTGAGGCGTGTGATTACCATCTTCACATACTCTGCCCTAATCGCCACGATCACAATTGGAAGGAACACCGTGAGCATGACATGGCGCCATGTGCGTTGAAGCTAGTTAGTGTTAGGTCCTTCATGGAGACCGGACTCTTGATGTTGGAAGAGAAACCAATTGGAACCTTCACACCCCTAAGCCACCGGCACACGGCCCTCTTCTCATCAAATGTGAGGTTGTAACTCGCACTGAAGATCTACTTTTCCACTCGCACCGCAGTGTTGGATGAATTTCATGCCTGATGTTCATATTCACAAGATCTTGATGTGACTTCAGACTGTCCTTCATCTTAGTCTTGATGTCTAGCAAGATGCCAGTGACACTTTCGAAAACATTCTTCTCTAGGTGCATGCAGTCCACGGCATGGGGTGTATTCAAGTGCTTCCAGTACGACAGGTACTTGAAGAAACATGATTTTTTCTTAAAAGGCAAGTAGACGACTGCCCTTGCTTCTTCATCGCCCTCATCATCATCTCGCTTTCTCTTCCTTGTCTTTTTGGTACCATCTTCTACTTTTTTCTTCTTCCCAAACTCGACCAACATGTCCTTGACCATGCCAAACACCTTTTCTCCCCAACTCGTCTGTTCTGGCTCATCAATTTGTGGCTCATCATTATTGTCAAAGTACTTATTCATCTCTCGTTTTCTGTACCTGTGGCCCTTGGGAAGCCATCGTCTGTGCCTCATGTACACCATCTTGTTGGATCCCTTAAGGTAAGTGTAGCAGGTACCGTCAATGCAAACTAGACAACCTGACTCACCTTTGATCTGGCCTGATAGTGAAAAAAGCCCAGGGTAATTAGTTATGGTAACAAAGATGATGGCTTTTAGAGTGAACGTCTCCTTTCGGTACGCATCCATCACCTTGACCCCAACTTCCCAAAGTATCTTCATGTCTTCCACAAACGGCTCTAAAAAGACATCAATATCCATTGCCTGGCTGCTTAGGCCCTAAAATGATCATGGTTAGTAAAAGATATCGACGCTTCTGACATAGATAGGGAGGCAGGTTGTAGATGGTGAGCATGACAGGCCATGTGTTATGGGTGCTGCTCAGGTCGCCGAACGGATTCATCCCATCTGTACTCAGTGCGAACCTAATGTTTCTTGCCTCGTCACCAAACTCCTTCGGGAACATGGCGTCAAAACGCTTTCACTGCTTTGCATCGGACGGGTGTCGCAGTTGGCCATAATTCTTCTTGCATTCTTCTGATGCATGTCATGTCATGAGCTTCGCATCCTCTGGATTGCTGAATAGAGCACGCAGCCGATCGATCACGGATAGGTACCACACTGATAGTGCAGGACTTTTTCTTAGCATGTAACCCTCTTCTTCCTGATCCTCATGTGATGGGATATGCTTTGTGGTCTTCTTCTTCTGCCATCTCTTGGTGGGTCCCTCATCACTCGCGTCCACACGACAGCCGGCATTCCTCTTGTACCGACTCACGCCACAGTGTGGACAGCTCTCTAATTTCTCGTACTCGCCCCGATATAACAGTGGTTTGGGCAAGCATGAAACTTTTTAAGCTTCATCGCCACTGGACGGATCAACTTCTTTGTCTGATACATATTGGCGGGGACTTTGTTACCCTCTAGAAACATATCGGCGAGGATACATAGCAGGTTGTTGAAGCTAGTGTCAGACCAGCCATGACGAGCTTTCATCATCAGTAACTGAAGGTTAAAACGCAACACCGTCCAGTGCTTTGGACACTCCTTGTACAGCGGATCAATTGCCGCCTGCTTCATTTCTTTGAAATTCTCTAGCCACTTTGGATCCCCTAATAGAACATCGTCTTCGTCCATACGATTAGCAAGATTCTAAATACCTCCGCATCTTCAAGGGCCAATGCATTAACATCAACACGCTCACCATCATCTCCAAACCATCATTAATTTCCATGTCGTCAAGAATATCGGCAATGCCGATGAAATCCGGATTCGACCCTCGCCGCCACCGCTGTTGAGGACGTAGGCGGTTGTTGTTCGCCATCGACATTGACCAGAGTCTTGGCACGTCCGAGGTCATCGGCGAGGTCCATTCGTATGCACTAGTGGGAGTCGGATGCGCTTCGCTATGATGCTTTCAAACAATTGTAATCCTTGATGAAGCCATGACGGATTAAGTGAGATTGCACCACGTTATCTTCTTTGGAGAAGGTTGTTCTTGCGGCTATTACACTTTACAAATCTGCCGCGCTCCCGCCCCAAGCCGAGACGATGCTTCTTTGTTGTGGCAACAAACTTTTGACATGGCCAAAGAAAGACATATCGGCCGACCACGGTGTCTTATACATCCAAACTCGTCCGCCATGACGAACGGCGACCTTTCACACGGAACAACAAAGTCGAAAAAAGCAAAAAAATATACCAAAAAAATGCATTTAGATCTAGTTTTCTCTCTCTCCTCATGCATTTAGATCTAAAGAAGAAACTACACCTAATCAAGCAACAAAAGAGAGGAAATACGAGTTGGAGAGCAAGAGTTAAACTTTGAGGACCTAATCCAACGGCAAACCCTCCCTTCCCCCCTCTAAAATGGCAAATCCAAGCTCTAGATCTAGTTTTCTCTCTCCTCCATTTGGATCTAGAGAAGAACAACCAAAATCAAGCAAAAAGAGAGAAAAATGAGAGTTGGAGAGTTTGATTTAACCTTTTGCGGTGCTCTCCTCCACCAAATCCAAGGGCAAAACCTCCCCCCCTCTAAAATGGTCAAGTTTTGGGTTTTAAGGTCCAAAACCCAAAAAATTAAGGAGGAGCCGCGTGGAAGAAGAAGCTGTTGTGCTGCTGTTTATATAGCAGGGATTAGCTGAGGCGATCGACATAATACAACTACCTCTGTTAATGATATATTAACGGAGGTGGCTCTGTCACAACAACCGCCTTCGTTAATCAATTAACGGAGGCGATGTATTAAGTTGACCGCCTCGGTTAAGTTACATTAACGGAGGCGGTTGTGTTAAGTTGACCGCCTCGGTTAATATATTAACCGAGGCGATTCTTCGGCCTAAGCCCACCTGTCTCGGCCAATACCTATTAACCGAGGCAGACGGCTTGCCCAACCGCCTCCGAGCCTCATTTTCAAGTGCCTCCTAAAAGATTTTGTGTAGTAATGCAAATTTCTTCACAGTCCAGCTGTTATCATCTAGCTCCTTTAAATCAAATCAGTAGATCCTTACTTCAAAGATCCCTTCCATGCTTTTTAGCAGTAACTATGGTTCCATAGACTTTTCCATGCCAATGGTCTATCTAGATAACATTTCTGATTGCTTGACAGCCTCCGAGGATTTGGAAACTAATGACACCAAGGAGGTCCCATCAAAAAAGATAAGCCACAAGAGATCTCCTGCTATTGTTGAGTCGAGGTAAGAAGAAGCCCTAGGATCAAAAACTCAATGAAAGGCTTTAAATCAAAAAGTTGTTTTGATAAAAACTGCTTTGCCAGTGGAACCAAACCACCCATCCTAAAAAAAGATGTAATAAAAAACTTACTGTGAATTTTTGTAATTTGGAAGAGTCCGAAGTTAGTGATGATCTTTTACGGATGAAGAGGGTGAAATCACACCCAATTGCAAGAGCAAGGATTGTGTCTCGAACCCCTCCTCCACCACAGAAAGGTTTACTTCTCTCGAGCCTGCACCACCAAATGATCAAGAGGGGTAGGCCACGGATAAGGATGGCGAAGAAGATAAAGCTCTAGAAGGAGCCTAATAAAGTTTGCCTTATCATCAATGGAAGTTATGCAAAAGATGTCAGCTTTTAGTCTGGTCCTTGCTGGTGCCTTGTTTTATTTCCATTCCCCTTACAAGCATTCTGTTAAGCTCTTCCTAGATCATGTAGTAGGTTGTTGGCTTGTAAGTGCAATTTGGTGTCCCTTTCATTTGGAGGTTATCTCAGAAACTCTCAAGCTTATGGCTAGGTTAGAGTCTATCCGTGTTCAAACCGTAACCTTGTTTTTCTATGGATCAAAGATCGCTTAGAAATTGGAACGTGCTATCTTTGGAATGTAAGGGGTCTTAATGTAACGAGAAAATGGGACTTGGTCGAAGCAAAGGATGGAAGCAAATTGTGACATTGTCGCTTTCAAGAGACTAAGAAACCTTTGATCATGCTTTTCATAGAAAAGTCTGCCTCCAAATTTTGATGATTTTTTCTATGTCCCTTCCGTAGGGGCCTCTGGGGTTCTCCTAGTGGCATGGAAATCACAACTTTTTGCGGCTTTTAAAACTCATTAGTGGCTTCTTCCGTGGGCGCTTGAATTACTTTCAAAGCATGATGACAAATATCTAGACACTATTAAATGTCTATGGTCCCCGCACCCCTCGAGGGGAAAACTGAATTCACAACTTGGCTGAAAAATATTGACATTTTTGAAGATAAGAACTAGATGATCTTAGGTGACTTTAATCTCTATAGATATCTAGAGAATAGAAATATAGAAGAAGCTGATCAGTGATATGTTCCTCTTTAACAGCACAATTAGCCAAATGGGTCTGTCCGACATTCCTCTTCATGGGAAAAAATTCACATGGTCTAACAAGCAACATCCCCCTCTCCCGAGAAATTGGATTGCGTTTTTTACTAATAATTATTGGACCTTGTCCTACCCCGATGGAAGTATCGATCATAGTCCTTTGGTCATCTCTATTTCAACATCGATTCTCAAGGCAAATATATTCAGATTTGAAAATTTCTCTCGGCGCTTAGAGATGACTTTCATGAAACCCTAATTCAAAATTGGTTTGGCCCTCCTACTATTTTGGATAAAGCTAAAATCTTAACAAGCAAATGTAAAAGCCTTAGAGGTGCTCTTAAGGCATGGAGTGCTAACTTTTCCAATCTGATGATCTACATTTCAAATATTTCCCTCACCATTCAGTTCATTGATATTTTAGAAGAGTCCGTAGATTTGAGTTTAGAAGAGTGGAATTTTAGAACTTTGCTTAGAGATAAACTTCTCTCTCTTAGAGCAAAGAAAGAATATATTAGAAATGAGAGAGAGGCCATTAAATGGGCCACTCGGGAGATGCAAGGACAAAATTTTTTTATGCCCATGCTACTCAAAATACGTAAGAAACTTCATTGCCAATCTCAAAAATGAAAATGGGGTCATAGTCACATTTCATGCCGATAAAGAATCTTTAATGGGACTCCTTTAAACAAAGAATCGACAAAGTGAGTTTAAAGATATGATTTTTGACTTATGTCATCTTATTCAAAGGCATGATGAACTCACCCACCTCGAAGCCCGGTTCACTAATGCTAAAATTGATGATGTTGTGAAGCGACTTCCAAATGACAAGTCCCCCGATCCCGATGGTTTCAATAATGAATTCATCAAGAAATGCTTTGCCTACAATAAAAAATGATTATTACAATCTGTGTTGGGCCTTTCAAGATTCTAATGTTTGCCTTAGAAGCATCAACGCCTCTTATATGACCCTGATTCCCAAAATTTTGAGTCCCACCTTGGTCTCTGACTTTAGGCCTATTTCTTTGCTTAATAGTTCTATGAACTTATTACCAAACTACTGGCCAACAGACTACAGAAAGTCATCATCCCTCTCATCCATAAAAACTAGCATGGCTTCATCAAACATAGAACTATTCAAGACTATCTTGCTTGGTCTTTCGAATATCTTCATATTTGCCATAACTCTAAGAAAGAAATTATCATCCTCAAGCTTGACTTTGAGAAAGCTTTCAACAAAATTGAACATAATGCCATCCTAAACCTTCTAGAGGCTAAAGGGTTTGGTGATTTGTGGCTATCCTGGATAATAAACATTCTTGATTCTGGTACCTCTAATGTCTTGCTCAATGGTGTGCCTAGGAAAACAATTCATTGTAAAAGAGGTGTAAGGCAGGGAGATCCTCTCTCCCCTCTTCTTTTTGTCCTTGCTACGGATTTGCTTCAACCTCTTCTAAACAAAGCTAAAGATATGGGTCTCCTAAATCTCCCCATCCCCCTTTCCTATTCTTCTGACTTCCCCATCATTCAGTATGCTGATGACACGCTAATCATTATGGAAGGGGATGCTAGACAACTTTTCTTCCTTAAATCAATCCTACAATCCTTCTCTCGATTCAACTGGGTTGAAAGTCAACTTTTCCAAATCCTTCATGGTCCCTATAAATATCTCTGACTCTAAAATAAATCATTTGGCTAGCACTTTTGGTTGTGCTGTTGGGACTCTCCCTTTTACTTATTTGGGTCTTCCTTTAGGCACCACTAGACCAAAAGTTGAGGATTATTTACCACTGATTCCCAAATGTGAGAGGAGACTTGCTTGCACATCAACCTTCCTTTCCCAAGCTAGTAAGCTGGAAATTACCAATGCAGTCCTTACAGCTCTGCCCACCTTCCATCTATGTGCTCTTGCTCTTCTAAAAGGAGTGCTTAAACAAATTGACAAATATAGAAAGCATTGTCTCTGGAGAGGAGCTGATATCAACTCTAAGAAGCCACCAAAAGCAAGTGTTGACGGCCATTATTGTATGAAATCAACCGTCAACTAGCCATGAAAAGGATGCAATTGTGATCACTAAAGTAGACATAGGGTTTACACCGACCCGAATTCCACGAGTTTTACTGTTTCACTATTTCTATAGGCGTAAACCGGAAAAGGCGCAAACAAAAAAGAGCTTATCGGAACAAGGAAACGAAAAACGGACACCACGGCTACACAGGAAGGTTCTAGAAGGAACGAGAAGGCACAATGCCGAACCGGGGCTCGGACGCCACCAAAGCGATCGGGCCGGTCCGGCCCTGGGCCGGCCGGCCTGGGGGGGCCCCCTTCGCCCGGTTCGCTCCCACGCCTTTGAGGATCGATCCTAGCCACCCGCCAATGTCGGTTTGATCCGATGGCTCACGATCATCGCCTGTGGCTATAAAGGAGAGGCACCCCCAGGGGGGGCACATTCATTCATTCCTCATTCAAAGTCCGATCATCGGCCCGAAAACCCCGATCGAGCTCCTTAGCTAGGGCCTAGATAGCTAGACTAGAACTAGAGGGAGGCAAGCGCAGCTTGGATTCCCGAGCCATCAAGAGCTTGGATTTAGTATAGTTCTTACCTCCTCTCGCCTTTGTTCTCTTTCATTGTATAGTTATATGATTGCTACAATTGAATTGATGAATACTTATTTACTTATATTCATAGTTATCTTGTTTTTTTGTCTATTGTGGTTATATGCTTAGTATAGCTAGATTAAAATTATACTTATCCATAGGTTCGTATAGCACTCATCTAATTGATCATTGGGTGAGTGATAAACATTGTGTAAACGTGATGCTTATACGCTATTTATCTGCGAATGCACCCTATAAGCCAGGCTTGGTAGATCACGGGTGTGAGATTTCTGTTGAGTCTTATGTAATCTAAACCCCGTTTATAGGCACGCAAGAGGGGCTTGTATACGAAGGAAGAGCGTGCTATGTTCTCAAACTTCCCTAGTATGTCCACTATGAATAAATATAATGCTAACTTTAGCCATGACTACTAGGTGTACCGCACTAACCATAATATGCATTGACATGTAGCTAGGAATAACCTGTGAATATCTCTTGATGTTCTACTAGCAACCCTAATGATATAGCTAGGAGTCTCTATCTGCTTATGCCGATGATTATACACTTACCTTATCAATTATCTTGTGACTTACCCCTCGCATTGAGTAGCGAGGACATGGTTATGCCTATTCATTACATTCTAGGTCAACACACTACCTTTACACGACCATATAGACCTTCCTTTGGGAAAATATAAATGACAACCCGTAATACTGGGTAAAATGCTACAATGGTATTTGATCCGTACACTTGCGGATACTAGTTCTATATTCTAAATGGTGGCATGATTTAATACCACACCCCTTGGTGTTATGCTGGGGATGACAACTTGGCATTCTAGTGGCGGTGCGCTGCACAAGCATTTTTGGCGCCGTTATTAGAGATAACATTAAGAGGTGTCGATAGCAACCCAGGGAAATGGTTTGTGCTACTAAAGAGGAAGGAGGTTTAAGGGTCATCAACTTGAAGAAACACAATGAAGCACTCCCCGTTAAAAAAATTTGGACAAATTCTTTAACAAAAAAGACATCCCATGGGTCTCACTTGTGTGGGAAAAGCACTACTCAAATGGTAAGCTTCCAAATCAAACTAAAAAGGGTTCTTTTTGGTGGAGGGACATCCTAAAGCTCCTAGATTTTTATAAATCTTTCTCCATAGTTCAAGCCCGTAATGGTCAAACTTGCTTCCTCCGAACTCGATAACTGGAATCAAGAACCTCTCAAGCCGGTATACCCTAAGCTATACTCTTTTGTAAAGAACGAAACCTAATCGTAAGCAAGTTTTTCACTCGGCGGCATATTCGGGATTTGTTCAATCTGCCACTTTCAACGAAGCCTATCAACAATTGGAATCCCTCCGGACCATCAAAGATGATTTTCCTTTAACCGATCAGCAAGATGTTTGGTCCTCAATATGGGGGACATTTTCAAAGCATCAAAAGCTTACAAATTCCTAATGGGTCATAGATAGGTTCCTAGGGTCTTCAAATGGCTCGGAAAACATTTTGTCAACCCAAACACAAGGCTTTTTTGTGGCTATTATTGAAGGATAGGTTGAGTACAAGAAATATTCTAAAAAGAAAGAATATGCACCCGAGCTCCTATGACCGTGCTTTGTGTCAAGAATCGCAGAAGAAACAATGGAGCACCTTTTCTTGAGTTGTCGGTTTGCAAAAAATTGCTTGGAATACAATTGGCATCACAATTCGGTCTCGAACGACATTCTTGCTTTGCAATTGATCGATTAGGAACCAAGCCCACCCAATGTTTTTTTCTGATAGTCACAATCCTCATGTGCTGGTCCATCCGGACAGAAAGAAACGATCTCATCTTCAAAGGAGTCGCCCCCAGTCCTACTTCGGTCGAGCTAATTTCAACAAAGAACTGAAGATCCTTTCCCTAAGGGCAAAGGCCAGGATTGCTACAACTTTTGATTTATGGATCCGAATCTGTTGTAGCTCTTCTTTTTTCTTTATGTATTTTCTTTATTTCTTTCTATGTCTCTTGATTTAATTACTTCTTCCCTTCCCTTCTCTATTCTGTTATTTGTATCTGTACTTGCTCTTGCTTTAATAATACTTTTCCTATAGGGGCCTTTGGCCCCTCCAGTTTCATCAAAAACAAAGAATAATCAAGAATGGAGAAAATACATGAAAACTCAAGGAAGCAACTGTCTAAATGCTTATCAAAACATATACATTACTGACAAGTGCTCATCAAAAAGAAATATGGAACAAATGCAATGGAACATACTTCTGAATATAACATACTTAAACAGCATGACCTCTCCCTCCATAATAAGTAACTAATGCTGAAAATAAGCTTCTGCTTCTCTCCATAAGTAACTGATGCTGAAAATTCAGAGGATATGCTTCTATGCAAATCAGAGAGGACCTTAATTTGTGTTCTGTGCTTAGGAAGGAAAATGTGGGGCAAAAGCTGTCAAGTGTTGTTATTGAGCCAATCGGACCATAAACAAATTTGATAACTTTCACCAATATGGTTTCTCAGTGCTGTATCGTTTGTCGCTCTTTCTTCCAAATTAAGCTAAGTTCGTCACTAATCCATAAACTCCCATCTATCCCTAAACTCCCATCTATCCCCAAACTCTCACATTCTTTGTCCTGTCAAACTCTAATCCATAAAGTGTTATTCTTGTAGATTAAGAACAACACACGTGCAGATAAAGGATGTAGCCAAGGCCTACAGATTTGAGAGGGTAGGCAGAGGATGCATCACCATCACTCATGGAGTGGAGCAGTCTGCGCGGAACTTCTGCGGACGGCGTTAGCTTTGGAGGGGACCAGGCGCAAATCAGACCAAGAGAAGCTACAGGGAACACATCCTGCACTTAATCTCACCAAACCGAATCAAGAAGGAGGAGGAGAAGATGGTGCAAATGAGGAACTGGGAAGGGGATCTGGATGAGGCGCACCTGGATTTCTTGGAGGAGCACACGCATGAGCAGCGATGGTGGCGGGCTGACGGCGGTGAGGCCGCGAGGGCGTCACCAGACGAACCACCACTCCCTTCCCCGGCTGTACGCGACGGGAGCTGACGACGAGTTGAAACACATTCGCAGCAGGCAGGAGGAGGCCACGTGCCGGGGCAGCGTCGTTGCCGAAGCGGTCTTGGCGCGGGACCTCGTCGGGCGGGGGGCGGCGTGCGCGGGACCTCGCCGGGCGGCCCTCGGTGGACTGGACGGGGCGGCCATCGGTGGAGCGGACGGGGGACGGGGCGGCAGCAGCGATGTGCGAGCGACTTGGGAGCGACGTGCGTGCGAGCGCGAGCGACGTGATTAGCGCCAGGTTAGCGAGCGAGCGAATGAGAGATTGCCGGGGACAATTGGTTTGAGCATGTTTTAGTTGGTTTATTAAAGGTTTAATTATAATAATTTATAATTTAAAATAGAGGGAGTATCTAAATGGACATCATAATGCACAAAAGTGTTTTCTTTTCATATATATTAACCGAAAAATGTGAAGGATGCTCAGGATTTTGACCCTGTAGCAATGTGGAAATAAATCCACTGCATCGTGTCTACAATCTGCACTACCTCTATCTCCTCGAAAACTACAACTCCTAGAATTTATGCCACCAAAAAAATTTAACTTTGATCAACTTAAAGAAAAAACATTAATATCTATAATATAAAATAAGTATCTTATGAAAACACATTGTATAATAAATCTAATCTATAAGGGAAGAGTTTCTCTCCTCTAAATTTTGGTCCGGTCATTCTTTTGGCCCAACGGTCTAGGCTCATTCATCTGTTTCACGCGGTGTTTGCCTTCCGCGGCCCGAGACGCCCACTCTCCCTCTCAGTCGCACGCCCAGCGTCGCTCAGGCCCACTCCACTCCGGTGCCGCCGCAACCGCAAGAGCCAGTCGCCGAAGCAGAGGTGGGGAAGGTGGAAGGGGACGGGGATGGGGAAGAGATCGAGGACGACGAGGAGGAAGGGGAGTGCGGGTTCTGCTTCTTCATGAAGGGCGGCGGCTGCAAAGACACCTTCGTGGCTTGGGAGGAGCGCCGGCGGCGGCGTTCACGGTGGTGGCGGGGGAGTTCACGACGACACGGCAGGCTCGGCTGACACCATTGCCTTCTGTTCGATCTATGCGCGAGATGAGGTGGCTGGGAGGGTAGTATGCGGGGAGCTGTGGCGCATGACGGCAGCGGCGGTACAACTTGGGGAGGAAGGAGGAGTCCCACCGCCGCCAGAGGAGCACGTCGAGTTGGCGTTGGTCTTGGTCTCTAGAAGGGGTTGATCCCTTTGTGGGCCCTGATTTTGTGAATGACTCTGGCTCGACGGCTTAAGGCCCATAAAATCATAGACCGGTCACTCGGCCTAGACTTAAAGCCTCAGGGATAGGCAGGGTTGTAATCTATATCTATATCTATATTTATACCTAAAATAATAAAGAGACAAAACTTTTCGTCAATTTTTTTCGTCCACCTCTTTTTTCGTCCATCTAAGAGATCGATTCGGTTCCGTTTCTACCCCTAATACTAAATCTACAAAAATTCTTCCCCTTTTTTCTTGTTTTGATCTGGCCTCCTGACATGTTCCTCCTGTCTAATTCTGGCTTGGTCTTGGTCGCCTGAGTTTGGAATCGAGTCAGAAGCAAGTTGTAGCGGAACCCGTACATACGTCTACATATATATGGGCAGCAATCAACGATGAAGAAATTAGCTAGCGCACGTTAGGTACCGGTGGACGCGTGCCTCCCGGAACGCATGATGAACCCCGGCCTGGCGGGCCAATACAGCAATACTCCAGTTTACATTGTCATCCTTGTTTCCGTTAGTAGGCCAATTTGTTTGGATTTACTGTAGCAGCCGCTCACAGCATCACAAGTATTACCTATCCAAGTTTCAAAAAAAAAAGTATTACCTATCCAAATTAAGATGTCGTGGCCGCTCACAACAAGTGGTCATCTGATAGCCCTTTTTCGGATTCCAGTCTAATCATTGGATTCTGTACGTGTTACCGATGCTCTTTTCATATCTTCTATTTTTCTGTTTTGGTCTCTGGCTTTTTTTTTCCTTCTCCTGCTCATACACGTTCTGGATCATCCGTCAGGGATTTACAGGGATGTGGCGCAGCCCACCCTGTGCAAGGCACGGTGATGTCCGTGGCTTCTCTATCTTTTCGTGTTTTATTTTATTTTTCTTTTCAAATGAAGGAATTATGTTTTTCTTATATAAAGATAAATGTAAAGAATAATATACAGTATTGCGTTTAAAACCTTGAACCTTAATAAATAAATATTTCTACCATTAAGTTGTTAGTTTAATTATAAATAAATTGTTAGATCCGATCTAATGCAAACCGATCATAGATCGGTTGGTTAAGTTTTCATGCGGTGAAACCTACTCACCTAAGTTTGAGTCCTTGATTTTGCATAGATGATCGCATTTTTCCTCTGAAATTATTCTAGGACTTACTAGCATTATGATTTAAGTGGTAAGTGACGTTGCCGTCAACGATGAGACGTCTGTGGTAACTTTAGAAATCTCCGCATCTATTGGCTCACCCTTCGAATATGTTCATAGGTGTTAAGTTTGCGTACGTGTATTCTAGGAGATGAGTGTACGTGCATGCATGTTATGAGCGTATGCATTGTACTAGTAATTCTCAAAAAAAAATTAGCCAATCAAATCAAACCGTAAACTAAAATCTTAAATATACTGTCATATAATCTAATCAAAACAAATGTTTCTTCGATCTAATCTTTAAGTTGTCCGTACATACCAATGCAACTCTCCACAAGTGCTGGCATGTAGAAACCAAGGCACAATGACGACTAACCACCACTAGTACACGAATGATTATTCTTGACGGTGCTAGTTTATTTTCACCGACGGATTCAATTAACGTACGACTGTGGAAATAAAAATATGGGCCAGCTCAATAACCGCCAAGCTAAATATATTTTTACCGGCGGTTGGTTTAAAAAACCGCCAAGAAAAAATAAATATTATTACTGGGCGGTTAAGTTAAGATGGCCGATCGTACAAACAAGTTTATAGTGGCGGCATGTTACATAATTCGCCTGTGCAAAACGTCCGCTACGCATTGGATTCGAAATATTTCATCTGGCACCCACGTGCCCCCCCCCTGTCTCCTCAAACTCCTCCCAAAGAAATGCTACTTTTATTTAATGCTTCCTTATCTCTTCCAACCTGCAACCACTCTCATCTCTCCGTCTCTTTCTCCAACCACTCATTCTCATCTCCAAAGAACCGAGAAGCAAGAAGGCAGGCACGCCAGCGATGGTGCGGCCTCGCTGCCGCCTAGGAAGGCGTACACACGGCGCACCACGAGGACGATGCGACCCCAACATGCGCCGCCGATTTGCAGTCCCCACACGCCGATGCGCTGGCTCGATTTGAGTGGCGGCTCCACACCGACAAGATGCGCGGGCGGCGATGGAGGCTCGGCAAAGACACCGAGAAAGTAGGCAACGCCAACGACGGCGTGGCCTCGCCGCCAAAGAAGGAAGGCGTGGCCCCCGCCAAGACTACGAGGACGATGCGACCCCAACATGTGACCTCGATTCGGACAAGAGTCCCAATGCGCGGCTTTATGGCTCTACACCGGCAAGAAGACGCGCTGGGCGGCTATGGAGGCTCAAAGATGCTTTGTGAATTGCGATAGAATGGCCGCATCGGGTCCGAAGGTCACATGGAACTCTTCTTCGCCCCTCCGTTCGCCTCCAAAGTGACTTGCAATGCGTGGTTAGTCTTTTTGAGCTAATAATGTTTGTAAATCATGGATAATAATGGGGATATGTTTATGTTAGTTGTAGTCGTAAGTTTTTTTTTAAATCTTGTTACGACAGATTATTGTTTCGACAGATTATTGTTTGATTTTTGAGATTTTTAAGCGATAACCAAGTGCATTTCTGGTGAAAAAAGTGTGTCCTTTAGATTTGTAAAGACACCGCGGAATGATGATCGATGAGCATGTGTAATGATTGCTACCTGTCATGTATTCCGAGGCAAGAAAAATCTATTGAAAAGCAAAGCATGGGCAAAGCATATGGCTGTGACGGTCGCTATTATTTTTTTTTAATTTTCCAATAACTAGCACAGGCGGATCTTGTAACAGACCGCCATCAGAATCTATTTATATAGACGGTTTACTTAAGTGAACCGCCTGTGGAAATTATATTTCTACAAAGCGGTTCGTTAAATAAGCCGTCAGTGAAAATTAATTTTCACAAAGCGGTTTATAAAACGCCGGTGAAAATGTTTTATTTTCATCGGCCTCCAAAGACAAAGGCGGTACCCTAAAACGCCTGTAAAAAATCTATCTACAACCGCCCGAACGAGCTTCTATGTACTAGTGCACTTGCCGACTTTAGTAAGATATATTTAAATTACATGTTTTTATAGATCCTCAAAAGAATCATTGAGCTTCCATATCTAACTCTACTAAAACATTGGTATTACGAGAACTGTTATGATGCATTTGCGGTAGTAAATATTTTTGTACCTTATTAAAAAAAAAAATATATTAAGGTTGTATTTTAATTCAATACAAAATTAAAATATTATAGGTACAATGATCATCATAAAATAAAACATAGATGTTAAATTTTATAGGATATATGTAATTAATAAATATCTACATTGTTATCCTTGTTTCCATTAATAGGCCAATTTGTCAGAATTATTGCAGCAACCTCTCATAACATTGCAAGTATTACCTATCTAAATTAAGATGTTGTGGCCCTGTAGCTATAAAAAAAATGAAGCAAACAATGGAACATTTGGTAGCCTTTTTTTTCTTCCATTGCAACATACAGACATATACTAAAAAATCCATGAAAAGAAGAAGGACTCAGATATGAAACGAAAAAAATGTAAATGGTAAACGAGTCGATGTCTTAGTTGGATCAAAGATTTTATGATAGAAAATCTACCTCCTTATTATGAGTATTATGTTAGGTATGGAAAACACTTTTTATGGTGATAATCACTTTTAGCCTATCTATATCTATACCTAATATTTAAAAGGGAGAGGTTTCTCTCCCTAAATTTTCGTCCGGCCATTCTTTTAGTCCGGCCCATTCTTTTCATCCAGCCCAACTACCGCTCATTCCAAATTACTTCGTCTAGACCCATTCTGGTCGCCTCAGCCCAAGTTACACGTTCCCTTCCCCGTCCTTCCTATCGCCCATCGTTCCTCACCCTGGGACGGATAGCGGCGGCGACCAGGCTACCCTCCACCGGAACCAAGTTGCCTCCAGCGGCGATGGGCGACGGCATAAGATGCGAGAGGGCTAGCCTAGGGAGTGGGGACCCAGCTCGAGGACCGCTTCGTGCCGTGCGCCGACGTCCGCCTGCTCATGCTGCTGCTGCCCGCGGCCCTCTGCGACGGGCATTGGGGCGCGCGGCCCGCCGGGAGATCCGGAGATGGATGTCGGCGTCGCCCAGGCTGCCTCTGCCGGCCACCCCAGCTGCCCAGTGCAGCCATAGCTGGCCGGCCGTCCGCCCATATAAACCCTGTCCCGGGCGTCGCATGTACGCGCATGTCCGTCATGTCCGCCAGAGGCCCCAAGCTGGACGCCGCGGTAATCCAATCTACTCCCATGCCGGAGTTGGAATCCGTCTCAGCCCCGCACCCGCCTGCTCGTTCCAGCCATCACAGGCCCAGGCGTTTCCCGTGCGAAGTCCCTGTGGTCATGTTGCTGCGTTCTTCCGAGAAGCCAACGCTGCCGTGTTGGTCATCCTTCGTGGCATCGCCGACGGTTCATCCACTTAGCGTGTTGGAGTCGGAATCCAATTGAACCAAGACACCAGCTCGGATCGACAAAAACTCTGGTACGTTTGAAGCAAACTCTAATTTTTCCGGTGCCTGGAGATAGAAGAGGATTTATTTAGAAGAAAATTGGGTTCCAACCCAAGCTTTGGTTCCGGCGCCGCCAACCCCCCGCAAGCGCAAGAACCAGCGGCAGCAGCAGGCGGCGGCTCTGTGGGTGACGTCGTCGCTGCTCCCGAAGGCGCTCTCCTTGCTCGCCGACGCCGCGGGGAGGCTGCCACTCAGGGCTCATGCGCACACACAGCTGTTGCTCGTCAACACCGCCACAGAGCACGCGGCCGAGCTCGATGTTCACGTCGCCGTCCTTAGAATCAGCATCAGCGACCTGTTCCTGCTTCCAACATCTTGAAAGTCCACTGCGATATTTCCTGTTGTTGTTGGTCATTGCTCAAGTTCCCTTTTGTCATTATAGATAATGCATCAACATTCCAGTCAAATGCGAGATGGCCGTAATCAAATGCTCATGATAATGTTTCTGCACGATGGAACTGCACAGAAGTGGCACTAATGGTTCCTGCCACAGCTGATGCCGGCCACTGATGGACTACTACATCCCCGATTACATACACTCTGAACAAGTCACTGTTGATAGAGCACTGTGTAGCCCTGCTGTAGTCTTCAACTTGCCGTCAACTTTAGAAGGGGTGGCCAACTGGGAAGCAGTCTGATCAAACATACCGTGAACTTCTCAATGAAGCACCGGTAAATAGACTAGCAGTTTGGCAATGTTGTAACACTGGAAATATGCATTCCCTTGCACTATATACTATAGTAGTATTTCAAATCATTTTCTCATTGTTGGGTCTACTCAATTGTTTTAAAGGTTTTTTATCTCTCGAAAGAGGATCCTGTGATAAGGTTCTACACATATTATATACTCCAACTTTGAAAAGCTCAAGTCTAACTATGACCTTGTTGCTACTCAAATCAGAAGAGCTTAAGGCTAATTGTGAGCCTGAAAAGAATTTCTGGTTGGATATGTCCTTTTATTAACCAGGGATCTTTGAAATATAGGTTGCTGGTGGTGATGGCACGGCAAGTCGCCAACTTGGTGGCTGCTTGGAGAAGTTAGTGACCTGAAGCTATCACATCCCCCTCCTGTTGCTACTGTACCCCTTGGAAGTGGAAATAACCTCCCTTTTCCATTTGGATGAAGTAGTTAATGCCTCTGCTTATTTTGAGCATACTGATTTCTTAATTATGATTAATATTCTACCTCTGTGTTTTATGTGTCTGGAAAAATTATGTTTTTTTTCAAATGAAGAAATGAAGAGTTTTTTTGTTTGACTGTTAAGCAAACACAATAAAACCATAAAAGTTAGTCTCAAGAAACATACTATCTTTATAATGCTTGCTAACAAAAATATTATGCCTGAGCATCAGTTTCTGTTAAGGAACATAACTTTTCATTTTAATGTAGAAAATTGGGAGTTCGAAAAAAATAGAAAATTGGGGAAATTTCTATTAAATTAGCATGGTGTTTTTTCTATGCAACTTTGCAAGTTCAATTTGCTAGGTTCTTTAGGAGTTAGGGGCTTATACTAATTTTTACAATTCTGAAAAACAATATTGTATTTTAATCTGACTGGAGGGAAAGAAGAATCCAGCAGTAAAGTCGTTCCTGATCAAATGAAAGGAGCAAGAGAAATGAATATCGATAGGTACAATATTCGTTAAAAAAATCCGCTTTGCGAAGTTAGCTTCTTATCATTAAGATGTCTTTTATCTTTTAATTAATTCTAAGGAAATGATATCTCTTATTTACCGTGCTTTCTTCTTCTTGTAGTTTATATGCTTTTTTTATCGACTTCTAAGCACGCCGTGGCCTACCTATACCAATAAGTTATTCAAAAGAAAAAGGTGTTTCAAAATTCAAAATAAAAAGGACTGCTCAACAATCCAGCAGCGGTGCTACTTGTCTAACTGGTTATCTCTGGTGCAGTTGGTACTGTTGCTTCAAATCCTAAGATAATATTATCTCATCCCTGGACAACAATAACGCTGAAAAATATCATAAATGTAAGTATATAATTATAATTGTCAATCCTAATAAATCATTGTTGTCAAACTGCCTAAGAAATCATTGTTGTCAAACAACAGCAAGTCAGGGAGGATGCTCCTGCAAAGGTCAGGGAGGTCCCCTAACAACATTTCCAGTGCTTCAAGGAAATAACTACAATTGCATTCTCTTTAACAATAACATGGAGGAAACTGCGTTTCATCTTTTCTTCAGCTGCCGTTTCAGCCAGGCCTGTTGGCAGTTTCTGGGCATAAATTGGGACTTCTCCATACTTCTAGATGATGGTTAATGCTAAACAACAGTTTCAAAGGCCTTTCTTCATGGAGATTTTCATCATAGGAGCCAGGCAGATTTGGAAGAAGAGGAATAACTTCATCTTTGATCGTGGTCACCCTTCCTTTAACAATTGGAAGTGATGTTTCCTGGAAGAAGCTCAGTTGCAGTCTTTTCGCTTCTGCCACTCTAAAAGACCTATTTTCCTCTCCCTTCTTACTAACCTAGCTTAACTTTGTTGCTCTTTTATCTGATTGTGCAGCCTGTGCAGTTCTCTTAGTTGTAGCTCCCTGCCTCCTCTTTTCTTCCTCTCCCTCATTGTACAGTGGTGTTGTCCTTCTTGTTTTGTTTTTTTTACTTATAATAAAATTCCTACAGTGGGGGTCTCCCCTGCTGTATTTAAACTTAAAAGCCATCTCCAGTGTTGTTCTCATCGAGAACCACAGGTGGCGGCCAGCCATTAGATTTTTTTCAGGTCCTACATCAAGTCTAAATCGGTGCTGAAAATAATGGAGTACCTCAACTTGCCGTTCCCACCATCTTCCGCAGGTTTGTCCCTCTAACCTCTCTCTCTCCTCTCCCTGTTCAGCTTAATTTATGTATGTGGTATGCATCTTATGCGTATTATGATATCCTTTATTTTTTTCGTAGAAATCTCATAGGCCAGGAAAGTCTCTCATAGTTAATTATGATTTGTTCTGTGCTTGCATGTGACCTGACACTATAATTAGTAATTTGGCTAAATGATAATTAGTAGACCGCAATTCTGTGAATAAGATAAAGTAATATGCTGCTGTCAAAACTTGCTCCATACTAGAATTATTGTTGGTGATGTGCAGTTATGTAGTTATCAATCTAAAGATGGGTCGCAGATTACAGAAACACTAAAATAATTTTGTATTAGCAAATTCACTAATTTTTTGAGCATTTGAAACTCAAGCCATGTAGGTAAGTGTAGCTTTATTTCTTTGTTTTGTTTTTAGTTTAATTTCCTACATAAATCTTGCCTCAGAGTTTCACCTGGAAATTCTTGTCATTGCTTAACTTTGCTTGTTGAATTGAGAACTCTATACATGCTATCATGCTATTTAAATTAGAGGCTAGGATGATCCAGTCTTATGTGGGAACAAGAGCTGTTATAGTTCAGGCTTGTGGAGTAGTTATAGTCAAACATGCCTGAAGATCAAGAATCTTATGTGGGAACAAGAGCTGGGCACTTTGAGGTCTAGAAGATCTAGAAGATAGGTGATGAATTCTTGGCCTCAAGCGTCTAAAGTAAATATCCTAATGCATGTATAATATTCTGTTGAGGAGAGCAAGGAGGTCTTCAATGAAGTTGATACAAAAATGGAGTTTCTTTGCGAGGCTGGAGCAAAATGTTTCTTCAGTAGGTGTTGAACTGTAAATTATTTCACTGCTGTAAATTATTTCATGTAGATGCCTAATGCATATTTTGTATTCACATACATATATTGTGCAAAGTACAACATAACCATGCAACAAGTTGTTCTTGATGTTTTTGCATCAGAAAAATGTTTATTTTTCATCTATAAAACTAATTAGGTGTGAATATTAGGTTTATTTCACAATTTTTTTGTTGTATAAATGCCCATTGAAACTGTTGCTTTAACATTTGGGGCATTATTGAGGTGCATCTTTTTTATTTACAGATCAACATATTTTACAGGCTTGTCTTTCTACTACTTATTTGCGAGGAAACATAATTATTTTACATGTGTATTGAACTCACATGAAGTAACTTCATAACATAAGCAGATAGCCCCTACATATCAGTATGTAGTTTACATGTGAGGGTGAGGCCAAAGAGGAGGAATGCTCAAGGTACATGAGACCGAGAGTGGAGGTTTTAATTTGCAGTTGCAGATGGTAACAACGATGTAGTATCGGGAAAACTAGGACTGGGTTAGGCAAAGCGCTGACGAATATGCAAATGGAAAATTATGTTTTGAAGAAACAAAGTCATAGGGTTAAGAAAGTTGATGTTGATATAAATTCGACCTAAATATATTAGCATGACATTTGTATGTTTGTTTTAATTGAGAAATTTATTACTTTATAATTATTTACGTGGTACCCGTTGCAACACACGGGTATTTTTACTAGTTTATCTTAATTTGATTACATTATTTATTTTTCTCCCATAGCAACGCACGGGCATATTTCCTAGTCAAATAAAAAAGAGTAAACGTCCGTCCAACATACTGTTGTATCATCATGTTCTAGAAAAGGACGGACACCCATACTACGTACAATCCTGATTGATTCCTGTTTTAATTTGGGATTTTAGTGTTTCTACCCCTGTTTTAAACTTCAATGGTGATTTTACCCCTTCTTTTTTAACTTTGTGATTTTACCCTCGTTATTTTGAAATGAAGGCGCCGTCTACCCCTCCTTTTTAACGCCGTTGGAAATAGTAGAATTAAATAGCAAAAAAAAGAAAAAAGAAAAAATAGGTAGATGAATAGACAGTAATGCCCCTGGCTTTCCTTCCCAGCTCGCACAACTCGTTCCAAAGTCGCGAATGTAACACCCTAAAATTTACATGGTTTCAAAGTAGATAAATTGATTTAATTATGCAATTGTGTGTGCATTGCAAATATAGGAGAAATAATAATTATTTCAACTAAAATCAATCATAAGGTACATACATGTATTCTGCATCATGCTGCTGCATACTTCTTTTGCTTGTGTGTTTTGACGTGGAATAAAAAAAGGAATTTAAATCTGATTTGAAAATCGATTTGGAAAATAAACTTGTAAAAAGGAAAAGAATTTTATTTCCTTCCTCCTTCCTATTCACGTAGCAAGCCAAGCGGCCGTTCCGGCTAGCAGCACAGCGCTGCTCTTCTCCCCTTTCCTTTGACTGACAGCTGGGACCCACACCACAGTTTCCTTCCTCCTCCGTTTCATGTTCGACGCGGACAGCTCCAGCCGAGTCCGTGCGTGCGCCGTTCTCGGGGACGTGCTTCACCCGGACGCTTCCCTAGCCTCAAATAAATAGCAGCCGCCTGCGCCCTGCCTCTCCATCTTGCCTCGCAGCAATCCACGCCAGCCCTCGAGCAAATTGTGCCCTGCATCGAGTTACAGAGCAGCCGCAGCCCTAGTTCTCGACGCCGCCAAGCCCACCGTCGCCTCGCTTCGTCGCAGCCGTCGTAAGCAGCGAGACGGGATTCTCTTCAATCTCGCGAACTCGCCGAGTTCGTTCTTCTTCGATTTCTCGCTCGCGTCCGAGTTCTAATCGGCGCCGAACCTTTGCAGAGGAGCTGTTGCCGCCGCCGTTCGTTGTCCGCCATCCGCAGCTGTTTCCCGTCATTGTATCCAGCACTGGTGAGTTCGCCTTGCTGTTCTCTTCCGTTTGGTGCTGATCCCACGCCGAACCGAGGCCTATACGGCCGTTTTCACTTCCGCCGGCAAGGAGCCAAGCTCCCAGCCATGGCGTCCGTCGTCCTGTCCCTGTTCCCTGCCGTCAGCTCTTTTTCTTCCTCCCATCCTTTAATCTTAGCCATCCGATTTAGATCCAATGGCCACAAATCAAAGATACCCCTTCGTCGTCACTTTTCCTAAAGAGACCCTGTCCAATCTCTTATTTAAACCCGCAGTCCCTATTTAGATTTCCAAAATTCCGATTTAATTATTTTATTTCGAAATCCCGGTTTCAGATTATTTACCAAACTGCCACTGCATTGTTTTGCTTATAAAATATTCGTTTCAACTCCGATTTGATCCGTTCAAGTTGCGTTAGATTCGTAATTTGATTCTCTATAAGATTAGCAATCTGTTAATCATGTTTTCAAATTTTTAATTTTGAACTTATATTTAATCTATTATTTTACAAAAAGAAATCTTATTTAAAACACAACCTTCTCGTTTTAGATCCGATTTTTTTTGATCCAAGCGTTTGTGTGATCCTAGCAACACATAGATCAGTTTTACAAATTTTTCATCTTATTTTATTGCTGCCTGGTGTATTGTTCTAACCATAGTCTTGTTTGTTATGCATGATTGCTATTTGGATGTGTGTTGTTGATGTGATGATCGAGTCTAGACGGTGAGCCTTTCGTGGGAGATCAAGAGTACCTCGACAACCAGGATCCTCAGGAGCTCTTTGAACAAGGCAAGTATAGTTGGGATAATCCTTGATGACCTATTCATGGTTACACTAAATTTCATATGCATGTGTCCTTCTTGCTACCTATTAAGGATTTCCTAGTGATTGATTACCGATTACCTTGTCACCATGGGATATTGCATGTGGGTAGCTATGCTAGTGTTTTATAACCATGATCTTGTAACTTGATTAATGATATATGCAATAATGATAAAAGATGACTTTTTAGCAATTTAAAATCTCGGGGGGTTAGAGTTTGTTCTCTTTTTTGAGATGCTCTAAATTCCTCTCCATAAGGACTTATCTCATGCGTGATCATCCAGGACTTAACGTACAGCTGTGAGGGCTACATGGCTCTGGCTCTAGTTCATCCAAGAGACCTTTTCTAGCTTGTGAGAGGAAGGGCCAAATTGGGTATAGGGCTTCTGCTGTCCGTATGAGTATAGCCGTGATGGTATTGTGCCATGTTGGAAGAGGGGTCCTATATCCGACGACTTAGCGTCCCTTGCTTGTTAGACGAACTCTTGGATGACTTTATATAATTTTCGGTGTCATGGACTTGCAAACCCATGCATTTGAAAATTATGACTCACAGTGAAAGTGTACACCTCTGCGCAGAAGTTAAACCGATATATCGTCCGTGCCCACGGTTAGGGGCGGCCAAGGGATTCTTATGGAATAGATGATCACTCTTTATTTTTGCTAAATATTAATTATGATGTTTATATTCTATTCTTTAATCTTGTTTACCTGATCATGTGGTTATGGGAATTGCTACTACCTTGATGCTAATAATTGCTAAAAGTTGACATCCACTAAAAAGCTAAATGCAGTCTAACCGTGTCAGCCTTTTAAGCCTCGGGCTATACTTGTTAAGTACGTAAGTACTTACGCTTGTTTTATTTCAATATTTGGAAAATCCCGGATGGGTAACATATCAAGATTGGAGTGACTACTACCGTGAAGAGTATTAGGCTTGCTGTTCACCAGTTGGCGTGTCCCTGTGTTGGAGCTTCCGCAAGAGAGTTACCTTAGTAATCGTCTTATTTTATTAAAGACTTGAGTTAGTTATTCATTCGTTATGTAATAAACTCTGTGATGGTATTTTATTACAATTTGTCGGCTTATGTGTGTGACTGATTCCTGGGCGCACATAAGATTTTATGCATTCAATTTTATCCTTAAAATTGGGTGTGACAGCGAACCCCGTGGTTCACTCGTGCTTAGTTCCAGCGGCAAGCCTCCCGGCGGCGCGGATTCTGGCGGGCGCGGATTCCAGCCCGGTGCTCCCTCTCCGTCCCGTCGCCCTTCGCCTCTCCCCGCGATTCGTTGCTTAGGGTTCCAGGGCAAGGCTCCTGTCAGCGCGGCCCCAATAGCGGCGCAGATTCCGGCGGCGGCGCGACTCCCAGCGGCATTGCTCGCTCTCTCTCTCTCCGTTGCCCTTCCCCTCCCCCTGCTCTCTCACCCATCGGCGCGTGCTTGCGCCCTGCAGCCTCAGGGCCCGCGCGGGTGGCCTCCGCCCCCACTGTTCCCTCGGCGGGTGCCCTTGTTGGCGTGGCTGGGGGCTCAGCCGTTGCTCAGCCCCCACCTCCCCATCGGCTAGCTGGCGAGGTTGCTGGTGGCCTCAACGTACGCCCCTGCCTTTGACCTGCTTTGGGACAGCCATCATGGAAGAGCCCAGGTATTTCACCGATTACTGAGATGTGTGTTCAATCGAATGGAAAATACCAACAATTAGTAGATGTCTTGACTTGCTTAAGAAAACCTGGGTGCGGCTTTGTTCGTTTTTAATTATGTATAGAGGCTTTTGTTCTTTTTTTCTGCAGCTTCTGATAAAGCGATTAGTGAGGATGGGGGTTTATACATCATTATCTGATACTCTATTGTACTAATTTGATTTACACCAAAAGGCATCAGTAGAGCCGCAGAGCAAACTATCAGGAGCTAAGTCAGAAGTTAAATCTTATTTCTTAGGTTTAATCTAATACGTGGTAAATCAGTTCATTTGTTGTATCAATCCTAGCCACTATCTTATTGTAATGGAATCAAGGCATCATAGCTGTACAAAACAAGATATACTAGTGTATAATAAAATTTCAGATTTCAGAAAGCAAAGATGATGCTACCATAAAATTTTTGGAATAGAAATACAAAGTGCAAGGTAACAAATTTAGAAATTAGATTAGCCTTTGTACCATACTATATTTCAGGTTTTCAAAAGCAAAGATTTTGCTACTATAAATTTTTAGGAATATGAATTTAAAATGCAAGATAACATATCTAGAAATTAGATCAGGCTATGCACCATATTATATTGCTGTAACGTAGTAAGTTTGGTTTAATAAATACTATTATTACAGATCAATTGAACTGCATTGGCAATGTAATTTATCTGTTTTTCAGGGTGAGATAAGGATGCAACAGATGGGTCTACAAGCTCGTCTGATGAGTCGAGCATTGAGAAAGATGCCAGGGAATGACTCAAAGGCTGGCTGTACTACAAGGTGTAATACACAAACAGTTACATTGAATCCCAGCTAATTGCTTACTTCATTTTATTAATTCATTTGATGGATTTGGTATTCAACAGATTGGAGTATTCTATGGAAATCCTGCAGTCATTAGTGGAGGGATAACCTTGAAATTTGGGTCATCATCGCGTTTTTTAAAATAGAGATAGAGACAATTTTAGAGGAGCTGTTGTGAATCTTCTCTGTCTAGAGGGGCTAAATTATTTTAGAGAGCTAATTTGTATAGCCAAATTTAGATAGGGGCTTGGAGTTGCTCTTATATGTGGAACTAGTTTATTTGGACCTGTAAGTTGGCATTCTTATATAGATTATTTAGTTGTGTTTCATCAAATTTTGTTTATATGGATTTTCAATTAAGATGTTGTCGAATTCTTCTAAAAATTCTATATAAAAAATGTGAACTTGCTGATCTGATAATAGGGGTAAAACCACAAATATCATAATAAAACGAGAGTAAAATCGTATGGGCAAAATTGTCCATTTATCTAAAAGTTAACACCGTTATAGGCACTTAACAGACTAGGGGCAAATTCTTCCTTCGTTATAAAAAAGCAGGGGTAAAATCACAAAGTTTAAAAAACGAGGGTAAAATCACAAACGGTCACCAAAGCAGGGGTAAAAGTGCTTAAGCCCCTTTTAATTTTATCAAGTTTCTATGCCATGTATACAATCCTGTACATTATTGCATGCATATACTAATCTAATATATATGCATCTATAGAACGAGAGAACGCGGTTGTCGTTGACGGTGAGCAGACCACCCATGTCCAGCAATAGAAACGAGAATTTGTATATGAACTGAATCGGCGGTAGGAGCCGTCGGCGAACATTACCTGCCCACCTCACACAAGCATCGACTTGGAGGTGCAGGTGCAGGTGCAGGTCCGTTGCTGGACAGAATTTTCCTCATCCCGGGGATAATGGCGCCGTCGTCCATGGACTTGACGGTGATGTGCACCTCTCTCGCCACTGGCCTGACGAAGCTCAAGCGCGATCTCCTTGCCGCTCTCGCGGAGGCGGCCGCTGCCGACCACCTGAAGGAGTCCGGGAACGGTACGAGAGTGGGAATACAGCTGCCTCTTCGTCCCCACACTTGTCCATATGCCATTGATGGTTGGGAGCCTTGGCTGGGAGAACTGGCCAGAGGCCACGACGCCACCTCGCCGTTGCGGTCACCATGCATGGAGTTGACGTTGGCGCACCGCACCGTCCAGCACTTCGTGCCGTCGTCATCAACGGCACACGCGGGCGGAGCCAAACCGACATGCAGGACCTTGGTGTTGAGCCTGACAATGTCCATAAGCCGTCGCATACTACAGAATTAACATGATAATACTATATACCAATATATTAATGGAGAATATATAATGGATGTGCCATAGTCATCATAAAATAAATTATACCTTTTAAATTTTATCAAAAAAGTAACAAATAAACAGGTAAGTAACATTCTAGTTCTTATTATACAAATTAAACCTCAGCAAGATAAAGCAAACAAGTCAAACATTAATAGCTTTTCTTCTCCCGTTTGCAACGTCTTTGCATATTTACTAGTAGTACTAATTTGATACCATATATTTTAGTATTTTTAAAAAATTTAGTTAAAATTTTTAAAAAATAACTTAAAACAACTACAGAAATAGTATTACGGTATTTAGAGACACAAGGACTACTACATTGGTTCAATTGTTAGGCTCCCAAAACCGCTCCCGCTCCGCTCTCCCTCTCGATGCGAATATTTCTCCGTTTCTCCCGCATGGGGGTCATCGCGACCTCTACTTCCATCCACCCTCTCTCCGGCGTCGCCATCCCATCTCAGTACCAAATCATTTCTTCTTCTGCTCAGCGCGGTATCCAATCCCGCCTCCTCCCGTTGGCCGTGCTCACTCCGGTAATCTTGATGCTCCTTCCAATATTCATTCGTCAATTCGAGCGGGCAGTCCCGCGTGGTCGCTTAGGCATTATTTGTGATTTGTAATCGGTCTAGACATGTTGAATTCTTGTTCGCTAGAATTTCCCATTGTTGTTTTTGGTCGAGTTGATTTCGTGGTACTGGTGTAGAAGTAGAACTGCGGATCCGTAGGGATCTTTGGCTTTTCCCTTTGTAACCTTTTGGTATTAATTTGGCATCATCTGATACTACGTTCATTGTTATAATTACTAGTAACCATGCTCGTGCGACACCCACGTGTCTATTAAAAAACTATTTTAACATATAAATAATAACAAATGTTAATAAGACAATTGTTATGTATTGCTTATAGTAATAAATATATAAAAATTTTAGGAACCATGTGTGTGAAAAATCTCACTTGTCAAATCAATTATTATTCATCATAAAATATTTTTCATCCAAATTTGTGATTTTCCTAACATATCCAAGGAGCTTGCCGCATCTTTAGATCAATCTTCACAAAATGCTCCATTATTGATCTTTTTTATTTCAAGAATTCCATGATAAATAAGACATGGTTATGATCTACGTATTTTGCACATAGATCTATTTTTGTAGTTTATTTATTATATGAATGTTTCGCTCTTCTTTTTATAGGTGGCTAAAAATGCCATTTTTCTAGACTGCACAACGCGTCTCTCTCCATCTTCATCTCGCTTCATTAATACTAACCGCCATCGTCATGTCATGTTTCATGCTCTGCATTAGTATAAGCCTATAAATCATGTCAATTTTAAGCGACAAAAAGAAAATGGATTAAGCTCCTGACATCGAAACAAATTCATAATTAAACTTACAAATATAATTGTTATCAATTGGAGGCTTATGATTAGATTCATCAATCAAAGAAGAATAGCGTATTATAAATTGATGGAGGCCATACTCATATTGTTTGCAGCCCGGTACAATTCCATGCCCGTATAATATATTAGGAATTTCCATGCCCCTATAATCAATGAGGAAATTTTACTCATATATGACATGATCAGATCTACGAACATGTTTTAGTTGTGCTCGTAAACCTTTTAGGCAGACGGATGGCCTTTTTGAACTTCCATTGCCTGCAAGTTCTACAATTTGTTTCCAACATTTTTCAAAGATGGACATGTTTAAATTAAAGTTCATTGGGTTTGACTTTATTGTAGTACAACAAAAATAATCAGGTTTGGTCTGCTGTTCCTCCAATAAAGAAATTATACTGCAGTTAATTAGATCATGTAAATATTCACATGCATTATCATCTCAAAAGTTTATCTCAGAAGCCACTATGTGTATCTCAGACCAATAGACCACAAGCCGATGTAAATGGAAATATTCTGCATTTATGTAAATTATTTAAGAACATGTCACCTTAGGAGATCTCAAAGTTCAGGCACCTATATATGATAGAAAATGTGGAAAATAATTTATGGACTACAACCTTGCCTGCTTAGCCATGCTCAGGCCCTATTTCCTCATAAATTCAGCTTTTCAGCATTTTAAAATACATTCTGAAGAAGTAGCCCTGAAATAACACATTTGTCTTATATTAAATTCACATGCCCATTTAATAAGTAGCGTACACTACAAGTTTTCAATCCTTTTCAGATTTCATCAAACAAACGTTTTAAGAGAAATAAAATAATTAAAATCATGATCCAACTATATTTTTAGCGCCATATGGCTATTGAGCATGTAGCCTATAAATGAAACTTAACTCTTAAGACATGTACCGAATGAAGGAATTTCCGGAAATTTCCTTAAGACATGCTTGAAGGAATTTCAAACTTATCTTGCTAATTCAGCTTATCACTGGATTTTGCAAATTCGTCATGCTGGCATGCTTAATATAGCTTGAACTATAAATATGATAGTTTCAATCTCTTTATTTACTAGTAGTATGCCCTGCTGCGTTTGCTGGGTATAAAGTAGAAATATAAGGAGTTTATAATGGTCGAAACTATGAATTAGTAGGTACATATGTAGCCAATTGCGGAGGTTGTATCCGTTGACATACATGGTCTAGATTATTTGAATTGGCCATCACCCAAATATCATCTACCTAAACCTTCACCCCTACTATACCTGAGGGTCATCCCCCTCCCAAAATTTAGGAGTTTTTCTTCATAAAATTATACATATTTCGGAGGACCACATGTAATCCATGTGATATGTAGTTTTGCTAGGTTTTTGCTTACAAACGGGTTTTTTCTTAGAAACGGTTTAAATTATCAAAATATATCTATATGGGGTCTTGTTTTGAAGAGTTTATTGCGAGGAATACCATGGTGCAATTGGATTTTAATTACGATACTTGGTTTAGGTGCTACAATTTTTTTTCTATTTCAAAAGAAAAGGCTAGTGGGAAATAAAGAAGCCTTAGTGGAGGTAACTCCTTTGATGATGTTAGCTGACATCACTTTTGAAGTATCGACCAATCAGAAGCTAGAGAATTAGTTAGTGGGGGTTAGGATTATAGGAGTTATAGATTTATTCTTATCTTTCAAGTATATAATTGGGACGAAGAACTGGTCACACTGCATCTATAACCATCCTTCTTTAGGAATCAGTTCCTTGCCAGACCTTTATGACATAATTGTAAAGGGTTTTAAAACAGGTTAATGGTTTAACCATAAATTATATTTGAATCTTAACTCTTAACACATGCACAGGAGTTTCAGGATATTTCCTTAAGACATGCTCGAATGAATTTCAAACTTATCTAGCTAATTCAGCTTACCACTAAATTTTGCAAATTCTTGAGGCTATGCAAAGCATATTATCTCATTCGAGTGCACAAGCATAATAATACCATACATGGTGGAAAAATTGATGGCTGAATAGGCAAATAACCATAGAGCACAAGCAGTATATTAACTTTCATGCTCAAAGAATATGACTATTCTACACATCAAGAAACAAATGCAAGCATGCTAGCTGCTGATTGGTCCTAACAATTAAGCAATTTTCGCATAACAAACCATTTAAGTGAATAAGCTAAAACCATGTCATCCTATGTTGTTTTTATCTTAATCTAAGGTCTTGGCTGTAACATGCGGTTGCATTAAAAACAGACATACACACAAAGTGGCAGTGCCAACTTACAAGGCAAGGAAAAGAAGTAACGCCACCATTGAGCTGTCATCTCCTATCAGGCATGCAGGCCCACCAAAATCTGAAGCCCAACAAAAGAAAAAAAACACAGAGCAGCACTGAAGAGAAGAACATACACTCAAAAAGGACAGGGATAAAATCCCACTTCAGCAAAAACACACATACCTCACCTTGAAGAAAAAAAGCTTGGACAACCTAAAAAATGTATCCTGGATCAGCAACACTTTCTGAGCTAAATTGTAAAGTACTAAAATACGTGTTCCAAAATATCCATATTTATTCATACCATTGAGGTGGACGTGCAGGTAGTGGTCAACCATCCACCTTGCAATCAAAATATATATTACACATTGATGACTTTGATATTCTGTCGAACAAATTGCATGCACTGGCTAGTGAACACTGAACACATAATATATTGTCAAAGGGAGTTGTTCTTGCCGAAGGTGTAGCAAGCAATGGCAGTCGATGCAGCTTCATTGTAGATCATGTTTCAGTTTTTCACAGGCTGCCTCTGAGATGAGTAGCAAACCTGCAAACCCATCCAGAAGCTAGTGCAAATGAGAAGGCCCTGCCCTCGGTGGCACCGATGCACATCATGCTCCTCCGGCGGGTAGCGGACTAGCGGCAAAGAGCCGGCACGAAGGAGAATGCCTTGCCCTAGGCGTCGCTCGATGCTGGCATCAGCACCGCCGCTGGAGCTCGCAGGGTGGTGGATTGGGCGGCGAAGGGCAGGCCAGTGACGTCTTGTCGTGGGAGTCCGGGGGTTGTGGCCAATCCAGCTTCGGCAACGGGGACGGGGACGAAAGAGGATAATTACATCCCAGAGAAAACGAAGAGAGGGGTAGGTACCGGCGTGGGTGTGGGTACGACGTGCTGGTAGGATGAATGGTAGTTAGAAAAAAAATTTTTTTTGACAAGTGAGAAACACGCGTAAATGTTTACAAGTTTATAAACCTGGCCTATCTATCATATCGCGATGGATGATTTAGGCAGCGTCGAATCTTATTTTAATATAGATTTAACAGATAAAAATTAAAGTGGGTAGGAGATATTAGGGTGACAGTCTATTTCCAATTCCTGAATAGTAGTGAGAAAAATTTTTTGATAAGAGAGAAACACGTGTAAATGTTTATAAGTTTACAAACCCTTGCCCACCCGCCATATCGTGATGGATGATTTAGATGCGTCGGATCTTATCTTAATATAGATCTAACAGATAAAAATTAAAGTGGGTAGGAGAGGTCAGGGTGACAGTCTTTCCAATTCCTTCGCTCTTTTATAGTATAGATTATATGTATGATGAATAGTGTGTACACAAATTCAGGGTGTTCGGCTGGTCTGGTTACATAAGACAGGTGATATGACAAACCAGGTGGTTATTTGTGAGAGTCTGTTTGAGCGGTGATAAGCCCGGTTAATAAAACAAGTGAACAGAGGCGATTGATTAAAACCCTCGACTTTTGCAACAAAGCGGGAGAGGATATGTTGACATTTTTTTTGGTCTAATATGCTGCAAGTTACGTTCTTATTCCCTTCGTCCGAAAAGGGTTTGTAAATCTCATTTGTCAAAGAGTCACTTAATTCAAGTTTGACCAGTTTGTATAAAATATAATATCAACATACTACATTTTGTTTCAAATAAGTTTGTTATGAAAATACATCCTATCATTAATCTAATGGTACTTATTATACATGTAATTTTTCTATATATTTGGTGAAACTAGAGATCAGTTGACTACATGGATAGCGAGATTTAGATTCTTTGTGGGATGGAGGGAGCAACGTCTAGCTCGACATGAGGCGGGCATCGTCCTTGTCGGTGTGGCGCTTGGCACACGAGGTGGGCCACATCGCTGCTCCACAGTACGGTCTAGGCCTCACCAGCATGGCACCTGAGGTCGAGCAGCGCCTCTCGGTATGTGTTTTGCGTGTTGGCAATGGCGAAGAGGATGCAAAGGAGGCGATCCACTGTGGCGTGGGGCTCCAGGTTGAAGGAGCTCGGTGTGGAGCGTGTTGAGGTGCTTGCTTGGCGGGCAAGGGTGAGGACGAAGGAAGTGCGCGATGGCGACCAATGGGAATTTGAGTGGTGATTGGAATGACCTTTTGTGGAATCGGCGTGGCGGAGGGCTCACGCGGAGAAGACGAGGTGGGCCTTGGGTGGGGTGGGAGCCAGGCAGACGATATCACTTCGTATTTTTAGTTGGAGAGAAGAGATTATCTGTCATTCCTTTTAGCAATGCTACTTTTAAGGTATTATTGCCTACTTCTTGTGTTTGTATACCATTAAACCAAACAACTCACTCTAATGGTTGTAAACATGATGCTTGCATTTCAACTGGCTACTTTGTTTTTACGCCTCACTTTTCATAGATGGACTTTGTTTTTCGTGCTAATCTCTATGTGACTGCTATAAATTTTTTCTTTCCCAAGTATTTCATGATCAATATTTCAGGTATTCCACCATGGATGTGCGAAATAACACTTGTCCTTCACCAAAACTCCACACAAGACTCAGGCTATGGGAGGTTGCGGACCATTATATTTTTGAACCAGTTGATGGTCTCGCTGATGTTTTACTGTCAGTCAGCCGGATCAATGGATCAATGAATCTAGTGGAACAGTTGCCGCAGCGTGGCCCCTCTTCAAACCCGAAAGTTCAAATAGTGTTTGGTGTAGTAGGAGTGCTAAAACTTGCAGTTGGGACATACGTTCTGGTGATCACAGACCGTGATTGTGTTGGATCCTACTTGGGACATGCAGTTTTCAAAGTGACAGGTCTGAAAGCTCTTCCCTGCAATAATTCCCTTACTACTTCTGCTGAACAGGTATGGTAATGTTTATTTAGTTCCAGTTATAATGTCTATATTGCACTATTCATTCAAGTAATGTTGTCAGCAGAAAAAAAAGCGGCCATAGAATTTTCAGAACTCTTGGATGCTGCAGAGAGGACTATAGGCCTGTACTTTTCCTATGATTCCAACTTAACAGTAATGTGAGTGTTTTTGTGTTTTTTAAGGGAAAGTGGTTTTTTACAATACATTTTATTGAAATACTTAGTTTTAATAGAAGATATTGAATTAAATATGCATGGGCCTAGCGAATTTGTTGATGTTGGTATATTTGTTGTGTTGATCTATTGAATGTACAGATGGTGTTCATTTCATATCTTCGTCTCTTGTCATTGAAATAGGATAAATTGTTATCTTTATCCCTTGTTTTACAGTTCACAGAGGCTACATGAACTAGGTGATGAATTCAAATCACTTCCACTTTGGAGGCAGGTTGTTTTTCTATGGAATTCTGGAGTCCCCTTAACTTTTAATTATGATGGTCCCAATATTCTTTTTCCTATTGATTTTAGCAATTGAAAAGTTTTGTGGCCTCTTTGATTCTAGACCACCATAAACGTATTTCATAAAAAGATTCCAAATGCAACTTCTATTCATTTGTTGGTTTTTAATGTGGACAAAGTAATCACCTATATCATGCTTAATCTATCAAGCAAGGAATAATCTCCCCATAATCCAGTTGTTCAGAGTCTCCACCAAGAGGGCAAACATTCCGTCGCTCCTTGCCTGCCTCCCACCTCATCTACCACATTTTTGGTATCATCTTTTTTTACCGCATCTAAGGTGGTATCGACAACATCGTCTCCCATCGACAGTGCGGTTGAAGAGGATGTGGCCTTGGACGATGATGTCGATGCCACCTTAGCCTCGACCCGGGTGAGGCCAATGGCGAGCACGTGCCCTTTGTCGGTGCAAATAGGTGCCAATGACCATCAGCAAGGTGCATTCAACAACCCTTATGTCCTTCCCTCGAGGACTACAAGTTGATCCTTGGCTACCACTGGCTCACTCAACCCCATATTCTAGGAGTTTGAGCGCTAGTCCACAGCATTCTGGCATGGCGATCACTACATCAGGTGGCGTGGCTTAGGGGCTCCAACATCACCCTAGCTCCATGATAGGGAGTGCCTTCCCGTGGTAATGTTTGTTGATATTCGCAAGGGCAAGTGGATTTTCAAGCACAAATTCCACTTTGATGGATCTCTTGCTCACCAGACGGGTGTTGGCCATGCGAGATGTTCAACTGGTGCTCAAGCCAGCCACCATCGGTGCCATGCTTAGCATTGATGCTTTACTGGAATGGCCCATTCATCAGATCTACATGAAGAATGCCTTTCTTCATGGTGACCTTGTCAAAATCGTCTACTGCCAATAGTCATCCGGCTCCATCAATGCATCGGCTCCTGAATCTTTTCCCTATGCGTGGCATCAACGTTTTGTCAACTTCGTCCACAAGCATGGCTTGTCCATAATAAAGACACCTAGATTGACATTATGTCACCTACCTGGTTCTCTATGTCGATGACATTGTACTAATGTCATACTCTCCTGCTCTATTGTGGCGCATCATCAACTGTCTCAGCTCCAAGTTCTCCATGCAGACCTTGGCACTGTCCATCACTTTCTCGGCATCCGTAGCACACGCTCCTCTAATGCTAGCTCATGTCACACTAACAGTATGCCATAGGCCTGTTTGGTAAGGTGGCCAAGGCTTGGCTCCTGGCTCTCTAGGGCCAACTTTGTATTGTTTGGTTGCATGTTTTCGGCCCGTAGCCTGGTTTGGGCTGGCCACCCATACAGGCTTAGCCAGGCCCAGGGAAAATGGATTCCATTTTTGTTTTTGGGAAGCCTAGTTAGCTAAGGTTAATAGAGGAGTTCCCTCAATGCACCGCTCTGCTGCTGATCACTCGCGTCTGCTCCTCCGAGCTCTCAACGATGATGGACCTCGGTGACACCACTGGCAGTTTCCTTGTGAGCACCACTGGTGGCTTCCTTACGGCATCGTAGCCACCGCCGGCTCACCTCCTTTTCCACCACCAGCTGGAGGCCACCACATGAGTGCTGTAGCCACGATGTGAGATCCAATCCGCGACGTGAGATCTACTGGCGCCATGAGAGTTGAGAGCATCACGGGTGGGAGGGGCGTGAGCACCACCGTGCACCACTTATCTTCCTCATCTTCTTCAAAACACGGGGAGGCCCTACTGCATGGAGCCGATGGTGAAGGCCGCGGGCCTGCTATACGAGCTGCTATGCATCTACGGCATGAAGCAGATGGTGAAGGCCGTGGGCTGACTGTACACCTTGTTGCGCCTATGGCGTAGAGCTGCGCTGAGTGCCACGGGCTTGTTGTATGCGCTGTCGGCCTCTCCACCGCCATGCAGGGCAATGATGCCTTCATACTGTGGACCGACAACATGAGGATGAAGACAACCTTGAGGTTTGGAGGCACCCCCATGCCGTGCTTGTACGGCCACGGCTCTGCCCCCACCGCACTTGCACCAGCAGCATGGTGCACCTTCATCCCCACTAGCTGATGTCCAACAAGTGTTCGACAGAATGCCATAGAACTCAATGCAGCATCTTATGCCTAGCAAGTGTTTGACAAAATGTGCGTGAGGGGTAAACTTACCATGACAAAGATGAGGTGATTCTATGCCAACTAAGCTAGGCAACCAAACACACAAGTTCTAATGGAGGCATACACAATCCATGTAACCAAACAATTGCATCTTGTACAGTACAAGCTAAGCCTTGCCTGGCTAAGAAAACTAGCCAAGTTAGGATAGGCCAAACAACCAAACACACTCTTTACTCTTAGTGCAAAGCATGGAGTGGGAGGGTTGGATGTGTTCTATTTTAACTTTTAGGGCCTCCCCTCACCTAGATCTGACCCCCTTATATAACGATGTAGATCGGGTACATGGCATTTTGGGGAGTTCTAGTCTATGGTCTTACTACATCGGAGTCCACAGAGGCCTTGTCATGGCATTAATGGACCCTGTCATCATCGTGGAGCCAGAGTAGCACAGAGTGTTCTCCGGCAATGGCTCCTTCACACCCAAGTGCTATCACTTGGACCAGTCTCCTCCCGATCCGCCTTCTGGAGTCTTCTAAGCAGTGCAGGAAACCAGCCTAAGGGGCTAATAGGTGGACCTAGAGGCCCTCGAGCCCTCTAGAGCCTAGAGCCTAGAGCCTAGTGGAGGAGCCTTTGTCTTCTTGCCTCACGCCCTTGCGTGACCCCGTGGGAGGAGTGGCCGACAAGGCCATGGCCGTTGGGCGACATAGGAGAGGCCCCGAGCCTTGAGCGCTCGGGCTGTCCACCGTTTTCGCCTTGGGCTTCGGCTAGCACCCGTGGTGGGACAAGGTTGGGGCTCAGCCTCCTCGTCAGTCAAGCATCATGGGCCTAGGGCAAGCCTCTAGGCATCCAGGCCTTGGACAAATGGCCGTGGGCATGCTCTGGCCCAGGTCCTTCTCTTGTCCAAAAGGTGCGTGCAGGTGCACCGGAGGGGTATAGCCCTTGAGCCCCCAGGCAATGTGGAGGGATCAGCTAGGGGGTTCTTCATCTGGGAGTGGAGTCCCTAGGGCTCTGACATACCCTTATATTAGGAACTCGTTAGGCGCTCACATGGGTCGAGCATGAAATGCATACTTCTAAATGGCGAAGGCGTCGAGTTAGAGTGATATACTACAAAGGGCCAGCTCGACTCTGGTACTCCAAAGGCTCAACAACAGGGTTGTTGTTAGTCATAAACAGCTTGGATCAAGAGTCAACCAGAGTCGCCATGGGCTGACTTAGGCACTCAGCCATGCTGGCATGCTAGAGCAGATCATATCGAGTGTGTTTGGTTGTTTGGCCTATTCTAACTTGGCTAGTTTTCTAAGTTAGGCTAGGCTTAGCTTGTACTATACAAGACACACTTGTTTGGTTTCATGGATTGTGAAAGCCTGCATTAGAACTTGTGTGTTTGGTTACTTGGCTTAGCTGGCATAGAATCACCTCATCTTTGTCATGGTAAGTTTACCCCTCACACACATTTTGTCAAACACTTGCTAGGCATAAGATGCTGCATTCAGCACCATGACATTCTGTCGAACACTTGTTGGCCACCGGCTGCCAGTGGAGATGGAGGTGCGCCATGCTGCCGGTGCAAGCGTGGTGGCGGCTGGAGCCGTGGCCATACAAGCATGCCATGGAGGTGCCTTGGAACCTCAAGGTTGTTTTTGTCCTCGTGTTGTCGGTCCACAGCATGAAGGCACCGTGTTTCAGCATGGCGGTGGAGAGCCCAACAGCGCATACAACAAGCCCACGACATTCACCGTGGCTCTACACTATAGGTGCAACAGGGTGTATAGTCGGCCCGCGGCCTTCACCGTCAGCTCCACGCTGTAGATGCATATCAGCGCATACAGCAGGCCCGTGGCATTCACCACTAGCTCCGTGCAATAGGGCCTCCCCGTGACTTGAAGAATATGAGGAAGATGCATGGTGCTCGGTGGTGCTCATGCCCTTCCCTAGCGACCCAAAGAAGATGACATGATGCTCTCCACTTGTGGTGCTCAGCAAATCTCACGATTGGGTCTGGTTGCATCTCCTCCATGTGTGGTGCCCAGCATCACTGACGAGTCCAGCAGAAACTCACCCTATGCTACTATGCGTCTTCGATTTCCACCTAAGGCCAAGATTTATGACGCCTTCCACGTCATCATCCTTAAGCCGTACCATGGTGCTCCTCTGTCACCATAGTGCCTCTGCCTCTAGTGGCCCGAGGCCAAGTGGTTCCATCCCGGGGTCCATTTCCAAGCCCATCTCAATTGTGGCACCTGGGAGCTGCTATTGTGCTGGGTTGGCCGAGTGATGCTCTTCATCACTGTCATGGATGCTCTAAATGCCTCGATAAATAAGGCAAGTGATATTGGACTACTGCAGCCCCTCCATCATCATGGCTCTAGTCAACAGTTTCTCTATATGTCGATGATGCGGTCTTTTTCTTGTGGCCATGTACAGGAATTAATTAATGAGATTCTCAGGGTATATGGAGAGGCATCTGAACTGGTCACCAACATTAGTAAGTGTTCTATGACCTCATTTCAGTGCCAGGAGCAAGACATCATAGCTGGCAGGCATCTATCTTTTTCAAGGTATCGGATTTCCGTTGCAAATATGCCGGGCTTCTGTTAGTAGCTGACAAGATTGCTGGAAAATTACCTGGGTGGAAAGCAGCAATGATGAACTCGGCCGGAGAGCAATTTTTGTCCAAACTGTGCTTACTACTGTACATTGGGCCTGGTCATGAGGTGGTTGCGGCTAAAAAAGACAACCAAATCAGCGTTGGGTTGGTCTTGTCATGCAATGATGCAAGTGCACAATTCAGTGGCCATGTTCTTTTTCTCGAACTACACAGTAAAGCTGCATGTAATTTCATTAAGAAGGAAGAAACAATTACACAAGATTAGGGGATTCCCCAATCTAAGATCAACACACACACATGCTCAATGAAAAGAATCTAAACAATTACCAGCAAAAAAACAGAAACTAGAATGGGAACCGCCGTGCCTGAGCAGCTGGTGCTATTGACCTGTAGAGCAGCTCCTGGAGTTTGGAGGTTGGCCAACTCTGTTGTGGAATATTGCAGGAGGACCCTTTTGGGAATGACAAATGGCTTCCATCTCTTGTTGACTATTGTACTTGTGACAAAGACATGTATCAAGAGAAGAACGATTCAGGAGCCTTCGCTAATAATGTTTGGACTTGGGACATCCAAGGATGGATATCTACTGCAGCACTGGGGGAATATCTCCTAGCTTTGGGACATCCTTGGAGAGGAGGAGCTTTACTCCTGGAGTAGAAGACCTACACATATGGGCACCATCCTCCTCAAGTGAGTTCTCAACAAGATCATCTTACCATCAATTCTTTGTGGTGGTGGCAGAGCCGTAGAGTTGAACCTCCCTGCCACGCTACAGGTTTTTCATTTGGTTAGCCTCACTAAATCACTACTGGACTACTGATCGCTTAGCAGGTCAAAGTCTTTATCATCATGAGCACTGCCCTTTGTGTGACCAAGAGGAAATATTCAGCACTTGTTCACATCTTGTGTGTTCATGAGAAGTGTATGGTTTTAAGTGAAGGCTGCAACACTTATCCTCGGGATTAGATGAAAGCACTTTGATGGATTGGGTGCACCGCGCCTAGCTTTGCAACATGTTCCTAAACATCATGGAATGGTTTCAACTCATTGGTCGTCCTGGTAGCATGGTAGATTTGCTAGCATAGAAATGGTTGTGTTTTCGAGTGATCTCAGCCCAATTTTGATTCCATCATGTAGGTATTAGAGGTGACGCCAAGTTGTGGTCTGTAGTGGGAGCAAAAGGCTCTGTAGCTGATGGCTTAGTTTTTTCTGCTGTAATGGCCGTGCCCTTCTAAGGGTTGTTTGAGTCGCATGTTCTCTTTATTTTTCTTAATATAATGATACACAGCTCTCCTGCATATTTGAGAAAAGACGGTCTCCAAATTTGGAAGCTGGACTAAAGTAACTATTCAAGATCTATAGTAAGTGTAGAGTCTAGATATAGTTAAAATGTTTGTAGTGTTGATCGGTGGTAATATGAAATAGGGTTATCTGCACTATGTATGTAATATTCTGAACATGTAACGCTAACTCATGCTTTTAATTACTGTTGCATATACTGCACAGATCAATTGATTGCACCTTTTTGCAGGCAGAACCAAGGTTTCTATGGAATGGCTACTTGTTGGAGCCACTAATTGAGAACAAAGTGAGATTAGGTTTTCTATTTACAAAAAATTTCCTGCTTTAATGGATCTAAGTCATACTAGTTTTGATTCATATTTTCTCTGTTGACAGTTGCACCAGTACTTGTTACCAATTATTCAGGGAAGTATCCTTGGCTTGTAACAGTTTTTGATATGTAGTTAGTTCGTTTTTGGCTGTGGAGGGAGGGAGGGGCTAATGGGCAAACACCCTCTATGCTAAGCAAACTCCTTTTATCTACACAAATTTCACCATATAAATAAATGATTTTTTTATTTGACATCTTTAATAATTTATCTACATCTTTTTGCCCCCTCATTCCATAGTTTAAAATTTAGTTACTTGTTCTGTACTTCTATGTAAACTGTGGATCATATGTCTGTTTGGATTGCTGCAACTTAACTAAATAATAGGTTTTCAGAACATCCATGCAGAAGTTAGGTCAGAAAAAAGTAAATGTGACTCTGATTGCACGAAGGTGTACACGGAGGATAGGTGAGAACTATTGAGCATCAAAATAAGCTTGATCACCAGTTTCCTTCCATCACATTCATACGGTATTTTGTCAATCTAGACTTGTTTTCTAGTTCCTAAGGTTCAGCTTGTTTGCTGAAGGTACTAGGATGTGGAGACGTGGTGCTGATCCTGAGGGTCATGCTGCAAATTTTGTTGAATCAGAGCAGATAATGCAATCAAAAGGATTTACAGCATCCTATGTACAAGTATAATATGAATCAACATTATGGATTATTTGTTGATCAAATATTTTGGATGTTTAAGGGCCTTTTCTTCCTGCATTGTCTTGTTATATAATGTTGTTGTGTCCAAGTGTTTATGTCCTCTATCAGTCTTCATATTCAGTTATTATCTTTTGTTTTCTCCTTGAGTAAGTCAGTGAAACTGGTATTTTTCTAGGTTCGAGGTTCTATGCCTTTTCTGTGGGAGCAGATTGTTGACCTGACATACAAACCGAGTTTTGACGTCATAAGAGTAGAAGAGGCGGTAAGTTGTGTCAATATATGCTTCATTCTTCCCATAAAAATATATGCTTCATTCAATTTTATTAACATTGTTCTGCAATAACATATTTCAACAACATTTTCCCCAAATACCGTTGATGCATATAAACTTTTTGATTCTATTTCCATTGTATATTCTGTAGCCTCATGTACTTGAGCGTCACTTTCATGATTTACAAAAGAAATATGGAGCTGTTGTAGCTGTCGACCTTGTCAATACAGTAAGTACTCACTTATGCTTCTACCACTATTTATTGTTGGTATGTTATATGAATGTCTCTGATTTTCCAGTGTAGATTATATATTGCTTCATTCATAGATATATATTCAGTCTTTGCATGGCCCCACTGTATATTTATTTCTGTATATTTGATTAATTGTGAAAGGTAGCGCCCACTGCTGGATACCAGGATGGGCACCCCACCCTTGGTGTGCTCCAGACAACAAGGCAGGAGGCTGCTGTAGGACACCAGTAGACTATTGAACACCGGTGAGGAGGGCGTGCAGGTGTGGGAGCGTCGAGGGCCAGGGTCCAGGCCACATGTTGATGGACCCGGTCCAAGGTTGATGTAGATTAGGCCATGCTGTGTTGAGGAAGTAGTTGTACCATTCGATGTAGTGCACAACACAGTAGCACATCCACGGACGTCCACACGTACGAAGAGGAGAACAGCGGCGATGTAGTGTGGTAGCACTAGACAACGCACATGGACTGTAGCAGATAAAATGCGCCACTGCAACAGCCTTTGCGGCAGCCTCCAGTTCATGTGACAGAGGCAACGACCTCTTGTTCACATGAGCACACGGCGGTGGCCTCCTGTTGTGGTAGTGCTAGGTTTTTATTAGATCGATCAGCCTCTTGTGATAGTTTGGGCCAGCGTTTGGGCTAATAGGCTAGAAAAAACCCACTTTAGCTTCAGCATTTATCCAACAATCTCCCACTTGCACATGACAATCAGTTTGGACTAACTGCTGCATTTATGGACTCAATCCAATTAATGCATTTATCCTTTTAGTCCTCCCTCCTTAAGTGTGTGACCTCGTAGGTTCATACAATCCATGGATTTGCCATGTTTAGGTCAGTGTGTACCTTGCATATCTCTACATCACCTTAACTGACGATTTCTCGGATCAAGTGATAGCTCCACAGTATACGCTTGGATTTTTGGTGCGACCTTGGCTCCTTTGCTTGTGCAATAGCACCATTATTGTCACAATAGAGGTCTATCAGATTAGAGAAGCTAGGGACCACATCCAACTGGGAAACAAATTTTTTGATCCATACAACTTCCTTTGCAGCTTTTGAAGCTACAATATGAGTGGCTTGTGTTGCTGAATCTGCGATGTCTCTTACTTGGAACTTTTCCAACTCATTGCCCACCATTGAGGTAGATGACATATCTTGGCTGTGATGGCCTATCGTCCTTGTCGGTTTGGAAGCCGACATCAGTGTAACCATTTACAACAAGCTCTTTTAAACATCCATAGACTAGGAACTTGTCCTACCCAATGAGCATCACCTGGGTTTGATGAGTACCTGTTGTAACACTTACAACATGCTCATGTATATCATGGCATACATAATAGAGCCAATAGTCAAAGCACAAGGCACTCTACTCATCCTTTCTTACTCATCAGGTGACGAGGCACACTGAGCATTGCTCAAGGTTACACCATGTAACATAGGTATGAATCCTCTTTTGGACTCATTCATGTTGAACCTATTCAACACCTTGTCAATATACATGCTTTGACTTAATCCAATTAAGCACTTAGACCTATCTCTATAGATCTTTATACCCAAAATGTAGGATGCTCCTTCATAGAGAAACTCTTTATTAGTGAGGCCTTCACATCCTCCATTAGTGAAATATTGTTCCCGATCAGTAGTATGTCATCCACATACAAGACCAGAAACATGAGTGTCCTCCCACTGACTTCCTTGTAAACACATGGTTGTTCATTTCAAGAAACCAAACAATTTGACTTCCTTATCAAAACGAAGATTCCTACTCCGGGATGCTTGCTTTAGCCCATATATAGACTTCTTAAGTCTACGAACTTTTCTAGCATTTTATTGGTCGACAAAACCTTCAGGCTATGTCATCCTCACTTAGGTTTCCATTAAGGAAAGTTGTTTTGACGTCCATTTGCACTGGTGAGTCAAGACCGCATCAGGTAGTCATGCACGGCCGGTCAGGAGTCGTCCGTAGTCCCGTTCGAGAGGACGTGGTCCTGAAGAGAGAACCGGCTGGTAGAGAGAAGGACTTGCACCGGTGGGTGTAGAAGGTCGATGTGACGTCGAGAATGAGGGGCACGAGGGCACGAGGGTGTGGATGGTCTGGCTAGGCATGGAGATTGAGAAGTGCTGTGGCCTCCTATTAAAGCATGGCAGCATGCAGTTGAGAGGCAGCGCTGTTAGCAGAGGTAGTGTCCTCATCATTACTATAGGGGGATCATCCTCGGGCAATGGTCAACTATAGCACACTCAAGAGCGGCGTGATCAAGGGCAGCCTTCAGCCAGATTGCTGTAGGGTCCACCTCCTATTGGGCAGCAGCGGCCACGTGCTCAGCCTCTGACTGGCGCTCTTGCTCCTATTTAGCCGCAGCAGTGGCTGCGGTAGTAGCATCCCTATCATGGACGGTGGAGGCAGAGGCAGCGAGCGGGGTGCGAGAGGCAAGAAGGCTATGAGGGTTAAGCCATGGTAGCAAGGAGGCACAACAGCGAAGGAGGTGGAGGCGTGCTAGGGCTACTGTGGTTACGGAGAAGGAAAGAAAACCTAAATAGGTGATACCATGAAAGCAATATTAGTTGCCTGGTACTGAAGGAAGGCCAATAGCTTATATTGCTTAATGATGGATTACAGGAGAGTTTACATATATATAGGAGAGAGGGAGTAGCCCAAAGGGCCCTACCAGCCTAGGGGTGGCGCATACATCTAAGAGATACAGTAAAGAGGTAACAAATTCTAACACCCCCTAGTTGTAATGTCGATAGAGCAGATGTTCAGATTGGAGTGCAAATCCATAAATATAGAAGAAGGCAGCCCCTTGGTGAAGACATCGACGAACTGCAGCGTGGTAGGCATTAAGAAAACAGACAACCCCAATGGCGATCCATTCCTGGACGAAGTGGAGGTTGACTTCCATGTGCTTGGTATGCTGATGTTGGATGGAGTTGGTGGAAAGGTAGATGGTGCTGACATTGTCGCAATAGACAAGTCTAGAGGATGGTGTAGTTCCTAAAGGAGCTACCGTAGCCAGAGGCTTCGGCGACGCTATTGGCAACAGCATGATACTTGTCCTCGGCACTTGACTAAGAGACGGTGTGCTGGCGCTTGGATGACCAGGAAACAAGGCTGCCACCGAGGAAGACAGCTTATCTGGAGGTGGAATAGCGGGTGTCGGGGCAGTCGGCCCAGTCAGCGTCGGTTTACACAATGAGCTGAGTTGGGGCATATCTGGGTATGACAAGTCCATGGTCGATAGTGCCCTAAGGAAGCGGAGAATCTGCTTGGTAGCCGCAAGATGAACTTCTTGGGGATCATGCATATGCAGACAGACTTGCTGAACGGTGTAAGCAATGTCAGGCCATGTAAAAGTTAGGTACTGAAGGGCTCCCACAAGGCTACGGTATGCTGTGGGATCATCAACAGAGGGACCGACATCAGCAGGAACTTTGGCACACGTGTCAACAAGGGTAGAGCAAGGATTGCAGTCACTCATACCGTGTCGAGCAAGGATGTCTAGGGTGTATTGGCATTGTGAGAGGAATAGAGTATCCCTGTGGTGCTGAACTGCTATGTCAAGAAAGTGATGCAGGGGACCAAGGTCCTTCATGGCAAATTCCTTCTTCAGGCTGCAATCACATGATGAGGAGTTGCTTTGAGGATGCTGTAAGGACAATGTCATCCACATAGAGGAGCAAGTAGACCATTTCAGTGCCATGATGATATATGAACAGAGAGGTGTTTGACTTGGCTTCAGTGAAACCTAGGGACAGCAGATGATATGCAAAAGGCACCATATGCGTGGTGCCTACTTCAAACCATAGAGGGACTTATTGAGCCTGCAGACATGGTCAGGGAGTGCAGGATCAGCAAAACTAGTGGGCTGAGGCCAATATACTGCTTCTGACAAAGTCCCATGATGGGACGCATTCTTCATGTCGAGTTGATGAATTGGTCAGTTCTATGAGTGAGCCAAAGTAAGGATGGTGTGAACAGTAGCTGGCTTGACAACGGGGCTGAAGGTCACATCGTAATCAACACCGGGGGCATTGGGTGAACCTGTGAAGCACCCAACAGGCCTTGTATTTGTCCAGAGCTGTCAGCGTGAAATCTGTGTTTGAAGATCCATTTTCCAGTGACCACATTTGCCTTGGCAGGGTGAGGGATGAGATGCCAAGTGTGGTTGTCTAGGAGTGCAGCGTAATCTTCCATAGCCTGATGCCAAGGAGGACTGGCAAGAGCATCATGACATGAGCAGGGCAGCGGGCACAGGGCCTCATTATGCAAGGCAAGGTGCGCTGCCAGTACCCAGACTTCTCGTGGGTTGCCATGCCATGGGAGTTGGTGACCGGTAGGATGGGAACGGCGCCTATTGGAACTTGAGGGCTGCTCTCTTGACATAGTGTGGGGGGAGGAACGATGCTGGAGCATCGAGGAGGGGCCCCCATGGGAGGCTTAGGTGGTGAGCTAGGTACGGGAGCACGCCTGGTGTAGACATGAACGACCGGTGGCTGGTTGAAGAAGGGAGCTGGGGGTGACTGAGGTGCTACGGGCATAGCAGGGGCCTACACAGGAGGCACTGGGGCCACCTAGGATGTAGCCAAGGGTGCTAGGGGCACTGTGGGTGCCAAGGGCGCCTATGGAGGAGGCGCAGGAAGTACCTAAGGTGCACTAGGTGTGCCTAGGCAAGAGGCACCGGGTGCACCTGGGAGGGCACCTGGGCACGAACCTGGGTGGAGGAGGTAAGAATGCCAGTGAGCCCGGGTCGATGCTAGAAAACCTAGCAGAGGAGACCTGGACACTGGCGTGCCCAGTCCGGTCATCTGCTGGGAGGGGGCATGCAGAGGGGTAGGGGGCCTATAGGCCGAGGTGTACCTGTAGGGGGAAGACACTGGTAGAGTGTCGTCATTAGTTAGGAAATCAAGCTCTTGTGGAGGAGTGATGGACGATGAAGGGAGAAAGGGAACAATGTGTCGTCAAAGACAACATGGCGAGAGACGATGACACGGTTGGTGGCGAGGTCGAGGCACCTGTAGCCCTTGTTCCGGTGAATATCTAATGAACACGCATAGAGTGGAGCGTGGGGCAAGTTTGTGGGGAGTAGTGGCTGTGAGGTTGGGGTAACAGGTGCACTTGAAAGCTCGGAGGTCTGGGTAGGATGGGTGAGTGCCATGGATTGCAAAGAAAGGGGTGCTCATGTGCAATGTCTTAGTAGGAAGATGATTGATGAGGTAGGTGGCAGCAGCCAGGGCATTAGCCCAATAGGAGGAGCATAGAAGCCTGAAATAGGTGTGTTCGGGTGAGATCATTGGTGGTGCGAATCATTAAAGGACGTTGATATCGCCAAGGAGGCCTAGAGGGGGTGAATAGGCCTAGAAAATTTTAGCTCAAATAGAAATTAAACTAAGGGTGGTGCTGCCCCTTTTATGGATAGCGCTTTCTCCTTACTATTTTGAGTACAATGCAGCCCAACTTGGTGATGAGATACTATAGATATTCAGTGACAACCCTACAAAATCTCAACTTAAAATTCAATCAGATTAGAGGGCGGCACTACCGCTCTACAGCACTACCTCACTTCGGGTGTAGCACTGCCACACCATGTAGAGAGCTCAGCTGTAGACCAAACTTGGTGGAGATGTTCTATGGGTGTCCAAGAGCAAGTCCACAAACACTCACAACTAGGTAGATCGAGTGGAACACAAATAATACAATTCAAAATAAAAGAGGCATGACACAAGATTTATCCCGTGGTTCAGTGTCGCTACCAAGGTTGGCCCACTCCACGTTGTTGAGGTATCTACACAAGGATTGGCTCACCATAAAGGCTAGCCCTACCCTCGGTCTCAAGTAAAGAGAGTTAACTCTTGAGATGAAAGGTTTCCACTAAATCAAATGGGGCAATACAAAATGTCCGGTGGCTCACCACAATCATGGGAGCTGACCGAGCGACGCCTAGCCATCTAGGAGGCTTCACCTCCAAGAGTAATAGATGCACAACGAAGATCGACGAAGCCCAACAAGTGTTCAAGATTAGTGTTGCTCTAATCTGCTCTCAGGCGCTTAATCACATAGCCCCAACACTTAATTGTGCACTAAGCACTTCCCTCACAAAGAGAGGGTTGAGAGGCTTTGGAATGGGTTTGCAATGTTTGGAGTATCAGCAGCACGACCAGGAAGCGTGGGATGGGTATACATACTCACCGCACTCAAACTAGCTGTTTGGATTCGAAAACTAGCCGTTATGTTTGTACAAAGACGACACTGCCACCCTGGAAGGCGGCACTGCCGCCCTCCCAGAAATAGCATAGGTTAGGTTACAAAAACAGCTATAACCTTTTACTCCGAACTCCGTTTTTAGTGATCTTGGACATTTCGAAAAGCTTGTTTCAAGGGCTATACAGCCCAGATAGAACATGCCCAAGATCAATAAGTGCAGTGTAGTTCTAAGTGTTTTCTCTAATGTTAGCACTTCGGGTTCTAAGTTAGTTTGAGCACTTGAGACTTGTCTATAATTCGTATTGCATCCCCCGGCATACCTATACTCAAGATCAAGAATATATAACCAATTCAACCACTTAAGCCTTCAATGTCTTTATATGCCATTTCTTCTCAATGTCACTTCATGAGGAGTTGCAATCATCTTTTGTCTCTCTCTTCGAGCAAACACACATTGAGCATGTGACTTAAACCATTTCAACACATATGAGTTTAACCCATGGCTTCAGGTCACTTTTACTAATGATTTGATCCTCAACATACTATGACTCCTTAAAGCTTGATTAGTTCCACGACTCAATGCAAGTACTCTCTTCTTCACCTTCGCCATGGTACCTGGGTCCTCAAACCGTCGCTTGACCTTCAACTTCGCTTAGTCCCTCGAAGCCATTTCCTTGCTATCTTCACCTTATCAAGCCACATTCAAGTCACACCATATTAAGTAGGCATTGAAAACCATTTCTTCAATATTATGATTCTTGCTTGAATATCTTATAGATATGAATGTTGAGATCAGTCAAGCTTCGGTTTGACTCATATAGAGACATATATGGATCAATATCGATATGGTCAATCCAATTCATGATTCCTCCTCAAATCCTTTTTATTTTGGCTCGACACTCCTATCATTTACTTTATTATCAAACGATTCTTGTTTATGCAAAGCAAGCCATCATAGAGACTAATCTATAGTCATCAACTCAGGTCTCATTGCCATGTATCAAATATGCTTGCTTTGACATGATGCTACGATATCCCACAACATATAAGCCATTTCATCAATTCTATTTGGGTTGTTGTATTTTTCTTGAACTATATTATTTCCCTGATCTTCCAATACAACAATACACAACTTTGGCCTTCAATTCAACACTATGTGGAATACCATCAAGTTTGCCTTAGTTGAACCTTTGATACATATCTTGTTACATAATATTCATATATATATATATATATATATATATATATATATATATATATATATATATATATGTATATATATGTAACACGGCTGATTTCCTGCTCAACACTTAGCAAACTTGTTAGACCTTTAATTGAGTTGTCACTCAATTCATCAAAACCCACTAAGGGCTAGATGCACTTACAATCATGCGCTCAGCTTTCCCATTTTGCTGTGAGGTATAGGGGCAGGACATGCGGAGGGAAACGCCTTCGGTAAGAAAGAAGGCACGACTCATGGCCGTTGTTAAACTCACGGTGATTGTCACATTGCATGGACTGTATAGTGCATGCGAACTGAGTAGACACATGAGTGAAAAATTGGAGATAGCTAGAAAAGCATTAGATTTTAATCGATGAGGAAAAGTCCAAAGAAAGTGAGAGCAATCACCAAGAGTTACTAAGTAATATTTGAAACCGGATACACTGACAATAGGTGATGTCCACAGATCACAATGTATCAACTAAAAATTCTTAGATGCTCTTGACAAGGAACTAGAAAAAGGTAAATGAACATGGCACCCAAGTTGATACGCATGATAGAGGGAGTCATCTTCAGACTTGTTGCAGATGATCGAAGACGATTCAGCAAGGCTCTGAAGGGTAACCTTGCCAAGGTGACCAAGCCACTAATGCCAGGTAGTCAGAGAGGGGGTGTCCGCGAGAACATAGGGACTAGAGGACGATGATGAAAGCTGCAAGGTGTAAAGGGACCCCGAGCTGTTAGACCGAAGGAGGGTGTTCCGGGTATGGAGATCCTTCATAGAGACACCAAGAGGGTCAAATTCAACGGATACAAAGTTATCAGTAGTGAACTGTCGAACAGAAAGTAGATTTTTAATGATGTCAGGAGCTATAAGGACATTGTTGAGACGAAAAGGGCTAGGAAGAGTGAAGTAGCCGGTGCCAACAATCGGGAGAGTGGCGCCATGTAACACACGCAGCGGGGTGGGTGGATTGGGCTAGTGGATTAGGGAACAAGGAGGAGGAGGAGGAGGAGGGAAAGGGGCGGCGCCCTAGGGGCGGTGGCTCGGCGGTGTGGGGACGATGGCATGGCAAGGGGCGGCGTAGGGAGAGGGGTTATGGCATAGGGAGAGGAAGGGGAAGGAGGCGTGGGTGAGGGAGATTAGAATAAATGGGAATTACCCCCAATTACTTCTTGATCTAATCTGTTACAGTCCTCCTATATTTATAGTCCTGATTGGATTCTAACAAGAAAGTCCCTATCGAACATGGACTTTTCAGTTTATCTAATATTAATTCTTCAAATAAAGACAATAATAAAAGGTAACTAGCAGCAAATGCCACACAATTTTTTGTGAAAAATCATATCAATCTCTCTCTACCCCGTTACTTTCTCATACTTCTCCCCCTTTGGCATCAATCTCAAAAAAGGATCTCTCCACCAAAAGGAAGAAACGATGAGACAAGTGAGGGCAAGAGATAGGTAAAGGTTCAACACATAGGATTTCTCTTTTAAGCTTTCTGCCAAACAAAGTATGCAACAATTTAAGCCAAGATTCTTGTGAAATTAGCATATTTAGCTCATACCTCACTTAGATGACATTTTTAACATGAGACAAACTTACTCTGTCATCACAAGAGGTATCAACCAAATATCTAACTTATTCTCTAATCATCACTACAAGAACAAACTTATGGTGTGACTTAAAATATTGCATACACATGCACCCACTAGCATGTAAGGGTCTAGATGCACAAGGGTAATGCAAGAGTTCATGGAGCGATATACCTCTGTTCTTAGGCTCACAACAGAGACACCAGGAGACCATAGGAGGTCGAGCAGGCTGCAAGGGAAACCAATTCAGCAGCAGAGGATGCACCTCCGATCTCGCTTGACACCTCAAGGGTCAGAAAGGCTCCGCTTCGCCTGATCCTCAAAAGACAGGCTTAGCCTTGCCCGACCCTAGGGGCACGGGTTTCACCTCGCCCGACCCCTAAGAACAACTCTGCCTCACTCGACCCCTGGCAGAGTCTATGAGACTATCATCCACTCCATCATGAGAACAGGGACATCAGCCCATGCCTCTGCACTCAGTAGAAGCATCGATGTACCGCTACATGACTTCTCATTGTAGCACTCAATTATGATCTTCAAAAAGACACTTGTGCTTCATCTCAATTGAAAGTCAATTGCTAGCTCTTGTTGTCATGTTGAGATACCAATTGAAGACATATTTCTTGATATGTCACAATGAAAGATTATCCACCAATACCAATTGAAATATGATCTTCATAATTTTGACACCAATTGAAGGAATCCTCACAAGTTGATGCCAATTGGAATGAATGGTTGTATCTTATAATGACACCTAGGGAATGCTCACAAAGACAAGAGATAGCATTAAACTGCACAAGCTATAGTTTCACAACTAGTGACCATTTTGGATGTGTAAGGCATGTTGATCACTAATTGCAAAACCTCATAACATAGACTAAATTACCTCTTTTTGATAGTGCATACATATATATATGTGGAAGGCAAGAACATATGCACTTTTGGTCAATTAAGTCCAAACAAGAGAATTTAAGCTATATTATGGAGAGTAGCTACACAGAGATAAAATTACAACCCAAATGAATATGAGAACCACTTTACCGACTTAGATTGATTTAATGTAGCATACTCATGAGAAACTCATTCTCACCAAGAGACTTCACAAATTCACTAGAAGAAAAGGTTAGTCTCAAAAGACACATGCGCTCCCCCCTTAATATGTGCATCAAGTACTCAAAATACTAGTGAAATGCACTTGAATCAGTTTAAGAATCTAGAGGAGTTCATCCTATATCTTGGCCAAGGCATGATAAATTTATATCAATTAAAATTATGCTAAGAACACATACCACCACCAAGGTAGATAGATTATCACACAGATTTTCATTTACGTGATCATCATAAGTGAGACTTGATGATTTAGATGGCTATAGTTCTCATTTGATGACTTGTGAATTATAGCTCTTATAATTTCCCAAGATCCATAATAGGTTCCTAGTTCCTTCTTTACCTGAAGGAACCCACATAGAGAGCAAAAGGTAAAATTCATGAAATTTGTAAATTATGAACTAGGAGTTACCACACTTTTTTGATAAGATCCTGGGTGATCAAGCTCTAGAGTGGAAAACTTAACAATAAACGTCTAAACTTCAATTAGTTTCTCTAACTCATTTAAATCTGGTTCCACTAAAGGATTGGGGCATTCAACAGTAAACCAGGAGCACTTGGTTTATAAAGACCAAGAATATACTAGAGTAATGGTGAAGTACCAAGAGATCCAAAAGAACCATCCATCCTTCTCTCTCCAAGTGTGAGACAACACAATCATAAACTTGAGAAACTATTTGTCTCACAAGGTGTACATTAAGCTCCCCCCTCAATTTGTGCATACAAGAGTAAACATAGTACACTCATGCACATCAACAATATGAGAGCAAGAGGGAATTCTTCACTAGAATCCAACTGCTTTTAAACACTTTCAAGCTGCTTGCAATCCAATTAGTTTTAGCTAGCTTGAGTTGCTTCTAACTGATTTCAGCAAGTTTTGACTGATTATAACTCATTTGTGCCCCTTGTTTCTGCTGAATAGATGGGTTCCAACTAGCTGCAACTTGTTATAAGTCTTGTTGCTGATCTCTGAGTTTGTTGCAACTAATTTCATCCACTAGCAATTGCTTTCAACCGGTTCTAGTTGATTGCATTTACTTGCTGCAGCTTGTATATTTGATTGCAACTTATTCCAAATCTTGTTAGAGGCCTTCTCTTGAATTTACTGAAACCTGATTTTGATCTTCATCTTAAACTTGAGAATAAGACTTGAGAATAAATTCAGTACTAAACTGATGCTTCTTATCTTTATTGATTCTTCATGATCAACTTGAGAGCCAACATAATCTTGTTATTATAAAGCAATCCAATTCCAAACAGCTAGTTTTTAGATTCCGTCTTTCTCGGAGAAAAATTCATACTCCCTCCGTCCCTAAATAATTGTCGCCGTGGGACGATGACACAAGTTTAACTTGATTCATAGAAAATATATGCAATATTCATATCTCCAAATAATTTTGTTAAAAAACTAGATCCAAAGATCTTTCGAATGATACTAATTATGATACTAATCAATGATATTTATTAATTATTAAAATTGCTGGCATTTCTTTCTCGGAAGCGGTTTAGTTATTTAGGGATGGAGTGAGTAACTCTTAGACCACTAGTACAATATGCATGAAATTTGGTAGATATGTGCACCTATGAGTTCTCTAACTGCTGTAAAAATTTTAGATCATTTGGACTCCGTTTGATCAGTCAAATCAATTATATACTAAAACTGCTAAGGTCTGAAACTGCAATGCTAAAACTGATGGGGAGTTCATCTCGAAACTGAAATTCTTGTAATACAATCTTCTTGCCAATTGCACAACAACAAGTACTACATATATATAGCATGCTCACAAAGTTTTAGGTCAATCCATTATTATTTAAACATCCAAATTCATGCTTGAAGATAGTCAATTCAGAATTCTAATTTTCAGGATAGATTTGATAATTCTCAATTCTTCTCATCTTCTTGTCCAATCTTGAGGTGATTTTGGTTCAGAGTACTCACAAGATGTAATTACCATTCAGTCCTCTTATCAATGCTTTTAGTCTTGTGAGTTTTTCCAATATAGTTTATCTAACTCAGCCTCAATATTGATTTTATCAACAAACTCAGATTTTGGTCTCTAGCAAACTCATCTTTCTTTAGGTGAAGAGTAACCTTTAGGCTTGTGGTTCATCCAGGTAGACACACGTACTCTCTTTTGATTTATTTTCTATAAACAAGCTCAACATAAGAGGGCATTAGTAACACAAGCACTAGTTTCTCATTTAGTAACCCTTTATGTGTGGATGGCAAGTGAGCTACCAAAATAGAGAAACCTCGTAACATGGACTAAATCTCCCTTGATGCCTCATGCATATTCTTTTAAGTGGAATGGGAATGTGAATGTGCATGATTGGTCATTTAAGCCCAAAGGGTAGATTTAAACTATATTATGGTGAGTGGCTAATCATAGATAAACCAAATCCAAGTTAGCTAGAGAGAATACATCACATTATTTTGGATTATTGACCTTCATGTGATAGCATACTCCTTTTGAGAAACATATTCTCATTTAGTGAGACTACACAAATCACTTAGAGCGAAAAGTTAGTGTCACAACTCTAGTCATATAGTAAAGTCCCCTTTAATAAGTGTTCTAAGTATTTGAATTTCTCACATAGCACTTTATTCATTTAAGAACTTGGGATCCCTCTCTATGTCTAGGTCATGGCAACAAAATAATAATCAGATTGAATTATGCCAAGAGATACTCACAACCATTTTAGCATGTAGACGGCCATAAGATGAGAATGGAAATTTGGCAATCTACCATATGAAAAGATTCCATCAAGTAGAGAGTTCTTGAACTATGAGTGATGAGTGCCTCAACATGATTTTGATTCTTTGTTCTTGGTTTGAAATCTACAAAAGAAACTCATGTCATCTATGTTGCTTGGTGTGGATGATCAATTCAATTTCAATCATACTTCTTCTTTCATGATGTTTGTTGGTATTTGTTAATGCCTACTGAATAATTCCACAAGTGCACGGATACGTTGTAGCACTTCACCGGATAAGTATACCCAGTTTTAATATCGAACCTAAAGAAAGATGTGTGAGGGTCTTCTAAACTACACTTAACCGCCTGAGTAGTAAACAAGACTATAGAAGGTAGGGATATAGAGGGACAACTAAGGCTTCTAGTTCAGGCTCAAGCAAGTTATGATTAGAATGTTTTACTAGGGAGTTGGATAGAGGAGCACAGGCAAAACTGTAGCTCTACTACCAACTATTCTCCTGCTAGGCCTACCGACGGGATAGTGGAGTATATAAGATTCAATGGAGCTATAAAGTCACCTCTGTGAGCTACCACCAAATCCAGATGATAGGGTACATCTACGAGTAACAAAGTCTAAGCACCACACTTACACTACGAATACTACTCTAACCCAAGCGCTACAAGGATTAAAGTACTCAAAAGAGTCGTAAACTAGTAGAACAAGATAAACAATGTTACTTACTTGAACTCAGAAGTCGATTCCAAAGTAGTCTCAGATACAAGCCATAGAGGTAGCATCGATAGGCCGATACTCCTCCAAAACTCTCTTTAACTCTATCTCTCTATCTCTGAAGAACTAGCTTCTAGAGGTATAGAACTAGCTCTCTCTTGGAATGCTAACTCAAGAGGTCATCTATTCAAGGGACACCTCTGAGGATCCTAATTAGGGTTTCTCGCTAAAGCTCTTCTCTTCTCAAAAATGGATCTTCCTCATGGGGGGTTGCCTCTCCTTTTATAGCCCTGGCGAATCAACGCAAGCCCTTGGATCAAACCGACATTGACAGACGGTGGAGATCGACCCTCAAAGGCGGTGCAGTAAACCGGGCGAACCGGGCCGCGAACCGGCAAAGCCTGCATCGGCCGGTCCAGGCCGCATAGCCCGGTCTAGCCTGCCCCCCCGGCCCTCCGCTTCGGTCTCATGAGGTACTTGTTACCGAGGTGAGTATAAAGTTAGAAATATATCCATCAATCTGTTCTTGGGTCAATCTTGAGAGAATAGATAGTATGAATTGGATTGATAGCTTGAGATGACATTTTCAGTTAACTTGCTCAAGCATCCCAAGGCTTTATATCACCTTCAAGTACCTACAACACTCATCAAGCATAATTTGGTACCCAAACTATGTTGGGTCCATGAGGGTTGGTAACAAGAGACTTAGGCACCTAAATGGTCTTTGTGCCAACATGTGGTGAACCAATCACCTTTCTAGCACAAGTGTTATTTTTGGGCCTCCTAAGCAAATTTGAATTAATTGATGAGTTGAGCTTGCGAGTGTTACCCATGGGACAATCCTTACCTAGATGTCCCTTTCTTCTACAAGTGTAGCATAGACGGCTCTTATTCTTGTTAGCCTTCTCTTCTTGTCTTTGGCTTGCTACCTTGCTGATGAGCCTATTTCTTGATGACACAAGCCCTTCTCTTTTCTTATTTGGACATAAACCAATTTCATGTCCCTTCTCATACAAGCATAACACTTCCTCTTGATGATCATGGGTTTCTTTTCTGGAAGTGTGACTTGGTCATCAGTCTTGTTGGAACTCATAGAGGCATTGTGTCCCTTGTTGGAGCATTTGCCATGAGCCATCTTCTTCTTATCTTGGATCTTGCTCTTGCCATTGCTTTCTTTCTTGAAGCTGTAATCTCTTACATAGTGACCCTCCTTCTTGCACTTGAAGCAAATGATAAGAGTCTTCTTTGGTTGATGTTGCACCTTGATGGTCTTGGGGACTTTACTATTCTACCTCAGTGCTGCACTGCCTCACTTTAGAACTGTTACTTTCTGGATAGATTTCACATCTTTCAGTTTCCCCTTAACTTTGCCTTTGGACTTGTGACTTTGTTGAAGGGGTATGGTGCATGCATCGGCTGATCCCTTCTCAAGCTTCTTCACCATATCTTCACGGTTATGTTGAGAAGGTTGAGCATTGCACTTGCCCTTCAACTGAATCAAGTCCCTTCATAGCCTCTCAACTTCTTCCTTGGGCTATTCATTTTCTCTTGCAATAGAATCATCACAAGTTTCCACAAGTACATGCTCAATGGAAGGTTTGGCTTGCTTAAGAGCAATAACTGTTAGCACATGAAAAAATAGATGAAATTTGTGTACATGTTCACTTGTGTGTGAGAGGTTGATAAAATTTTACCACAGCATTGTTGGTATTTCTAACATCACTGCAATAAAACCTAAATCTTTATCCCATGCAGTGACACTAGAAATGTTGGTACTAATTAACTTGCCTTTAGCAACTAGCCACTAGCCTCTCTACCCTTACTCCTAACTGTGAAATTAGGTTGTCATCCCCAATTGTAAAGCTAGGAATAAACTCTGGTACTAAATCTTATCATTTTAGGTGACTAGGCAAAAATAAATAAAGATAAGGGAAAATTTGCCATTGGACACCGCAAGTGATCACTCTTTCCTACTGGACACTAAAGAAGTTGAAATTTGCTGGATGGCACTTTAATTCCTATTGAATTTGCTGGTGGACACCATATCCAACTAAATATTTTTATAAAATAGATATAAAATCATATAAGTGCCACAAAATTATACATAAAATCTGATAGACTCTACATGATGAGAACTATGCAGTAAAATATTATTTTGCACTAAAAATAACTATTTTGTCTCTCTTTATATATAAAAAAATTTGACCAAGGTTAAATTTGTTTATTTATGAAGAGAGACAAAATAGTTACTTTCAGTCCAAAATAATATTTTACTATGTAATTCTCATTATGTAAAGTCTAATGGATTTTATGGTATAATTTTGTGACACTTATATAATTTTATATCTATTTATACTCACCTTAACCAAATATTTTTATAAAATAGATATAAAATCATATAAGTGCGATAAAATTATACCATAAAATCCATTAGACTCTACATGATGAGAACTAAATAGTAAAATATTGTTTTGGACCAAAAATAACTATTTTGCCTCTCTTCATAAATAAATAAACTTAATCATGATTAAATTTGTTTATTTATGAAGAGAGATAAAATAGTTATTTTCAGTATAAAATAATATTTTATTGTGTAGTTCTTATCACGTAGAGTCTAACAGATTTTATGTTATAATTTTGTAGCACTTTTATGATTTTATATCTATTTTATAAAAATATTTGATTGGGTATGGTGTCCACCAGCAAATTCAACAAGAATCAAAGTGTCCTCAAGCAAATTTTAACTTATTCAGTGTCCAGCAAGAAAGAGCGGTCACTTGCAGTGTCCAAAGGACAAATTTCCCCTAAAGATAAATATAAACTAAGAATGATTCTGTAAGCGAGATAGATAATTATACCATTGTAGCATTTTACCTAGAGTATTATCAGGTTGTCATTTATATTCTACCACTGGAAAGGCATTGCTAAGAAGCTACTCTATAGTATTGGTAACACTTATATATGCAATGAATAAGAGATGTAGCCAATGTCAACTCTCCTCAATAACAGGATGGTGTCACAAGATAAACAATAGATAAATGATAAATATAATAATGATAAATATGATAAATATGATCGGTCATCTCTTAATGATACTAATCCCAACCACTCTAATCATGTCAGCGTTTGTCTAATCAGGTAATAGAGAAATAACTCCTAAGTATTCAAGCTACAGTCAAAGCTACTTCATTTAGTGCAAGTGTGTCTAACAATCATGGCTAAGTTATACTACTATAGTTCCCTAACACATCGGAGCAATGTACAGGAGAAGATGAGTACAGGAACCTCTTCTTAACCTGACAATCCCACTCTACCAATCCACCGTACGTGGGGATGCCTACAAAGGACTCAATGGGTCTGTCACACCCATGATCTACCTCACTACCTAGCACAACTAGGGATACTCGCAGATAAGCAAAACATCCAGACACCACGTCTATATATTGCCTACCACTCACCATACAATTGAATAGATGAGCGGTATATGAACCAGTGCATGAATATAATAGCAAACTAAATATACTAGACATATTAAAGTAGACAATGAACAATGCAATCAAGAACATAATAATGAAGAATAATGTTGCTAGTAATGATCGTACAAACGCGGATATTACAATAAGAAAGAAAAGCTTAAGAACTATACCAAACTCTTCTCTTCTTGACAATGTCGGGAATCCAAGATCGATGAAGAACTTGACTTCCTCTACTCTAGATCTAACTAGGTTAAACTATGAACTAGAAGGCTATGAGAAACTAGAACTTGAAGCTCTAAATGACTTGATCATCAAATATCTCGAGATGGAATGAATGATGAATGAATTAGGGTTTCCAGGGGGAGGTCTGGCTCCGCTTATATAGCCCGGTGGGATGCACGACAGCCATTTGATCAAACTGACTTCACGTAGGGCTGAGATTGATCCTAAAAGGCGGTGGAGCAACACTCCAGAAAGGGGGAGACCCTTCCCCTCACATGAGGCCGGGCGGCCTGACAGGTGGGGCCAGGCGGCCCCATCTGGATGTGGCCTCGCCTCTCCTTCGTTCCGGTGTCTTTGGATCCTTCTAGAGTAGTTTGGCGTATTCCTGAGTTTCAGATAATTCTATGGTGTAGATTTGTAGTTATGCCCCTTTTTTGGTGTTTTCTAGATTAATCCTTGAAAACTGGTAAATCACCAAAACTCATGGAAATTGTTAGATTAAGCCCTAGCCTTCTAGATATTGATGTATGTTTCATGCCTTTCAATATATAAAAAGTTGACGCTATCCACCGTCAACAGTTACCACAACCTCATGAGCAATTTCTACCATGAGATGCGAACCCATAAACTTCTCATAATAGCACAACAGCTCATCATGACTTTTTTACAAAGTCTCATTCTTGCTACTGGGCTTTTTCACTTTTTCCTTGAGCATATAATTCTGATTTTCTAATTGAGCAACACAAGATAGAGAGTTAACATGAGTTTGCTTAATTGACAGATTTTCATACCTTTGGACCAAACTAGCATGAGAGAACTTGAGCTTTTCATGCTTATTGGTCAACTTCTCTATGCATTTGATCTTTTCAACAACAAAGTCATTATGCTAGTGAAGTTCTTCTTGCTCATCAATTTTCTCTATGAGTCTGAGCACCATCATCTTGTCTTTCTTGCTTAGCCGTGCAAGGAGTTGATTGACCTCATCATCTCCACTTTCATCTTCAGTCTCACTTTCAGTCTCACTCTCACTTGAACTCTCACTCTCGCTTGCCACATTTTTCTCCTTTGCCATAAGACCTTGATGAGAAGTGGTATAGAGAGTTGAGCTACTTGGTGAGGTGGACTCATCATTTGGCCTCCACCGATCACTAGCTTCTCCTTCCTTTAAAATATTAGTTGCACAACAATTAGAGAAAGTCGAAGTACCACATGTAAAAGCATTGTTCTCACCAACTATTTGATGATCTACCATATATATTGGTGAGGGAGTGTGGTATGATCAACTGGACCTTTTGAGAGAATCACTTGAGGCTCATCATTTGTCAGTGAAGTTGAGCACTCCCTAATTGATTCCTCCAATGAGAGCAAGTTCTCATTATATTTGGACTTGTCATATGTTTCTTTCAGTATGGTCCAAATGACATGAGCATCATCAAGTGGTTCCCCATCTCCAAATATAACAACATATAATATATCTTCACTCAAAGCACTAAATAAAACATTAGTAGCTTGAGCATTGAGCTACAAGCATTTCACTTCCTCTCTAGAAGATAGTCAAAATTGTCATGAAGTGGTGAAATGCTTACACCTACAATCTACTCGATTTGAGGACCAATGTCCTCAAAAACATCAAGCACAACAGCAGACCAAGATGTATAAATTAAGCCATCAAAAAGTAAAGGTTATAGAGATACCTCCTCACTTACTGACATCGTCTCTCAAGGCGGTTAAGCCCAAAAATTAAGAGCCTAGCTCTGATACCAATTGAAAGGACCTTGATGTTGCTAAGGAGGCCTAGAGGGGGGCGAATAGGCCGATAAAATTTCAGCTCAAATAGAAATTAAACTAAGAGTGGTGTCGCCCCCTTTTTGTGGACAATGCTTTCTCCCTACTATTTTTGAGTCCAATGCAGCCCAAACTTGGTGATGAGATACTATTGATATTCAATGGCAACCTTGCAAAATCTTAATTCAAAACTCGATCAGATTAGAGGACGGTATTGTCGCTCTATGAGGGTGGCACTGCCGCTCTACAACACTACCTCACTTCGGGTGCAGTACTGCCACACCTTGTAGAGAGCTTAGCTATAGACCAAACTTGGTGGAGATGTTCTAGGGTGTTCAGGAGCAAGTCCACTAAGTACCTGCACTCACAAACACTCATAACCAAGTAGATCAAGTGGAACATAGATAATATAATTCAAAATACAAGAGGCAAGACACAAGATTTATCCCGTGGTTCAGCGTCACCACCGAGGCTAGCCTACTCCATGTTGTTGAGGTATCCACACAAGGATTGGCTCACCACAAAGGCTAGCCATGCCCTCGGTCTTAAGTCAAGAGAGTTAACTTTTGAGATGAGAGGTTTCCACTAAACCAAATAGGGTAATATAAACTGTCCTGTGGCTTACCACAAGCTTGAGAGTTCACCAGGCGACGCCTAGCCGTCTAGGAGGCTTCACCTCTAAGAGTAATAGATGCACAACAAAGATCGACAAAGCCCAACAAGTGCTTAAGGTTAGTATTGCTCTAATCTACTCTCAGGCGCTTAATCACATAGCCCCAACACTTAATAGTGCACTAAGCACTTCACTCTCACAAAGAGAGGGTTGTGAGGCTTTGGAATGCTTTTGCAATGTTGGAGTATCAGCAGCACGACCAGGAGGCGTGGGATGGGTATATATACTCACCCTACTCATACTAGCCATTTGGATTCGAAAACTAGCCGTTATGTTTGTACAAGGGTGGCACTGCCGCCCTCCCAGAAACAACACAGGTTAGCTTATGAAAATAGCCATATCTTTTTACTCCAAACTCTGTTTTCAGTGATCTTGGACATTTTGAAAAGCTTGTTTCGAGGGCTATGTAGCCTAGTAGAGAACATGTCCAAGATCAATAAGTGTAGGTGGAGTTCTAAGTGTTTTCTCTCATGTTAGCACTTGGGTTTGGTTAGTTTGAGCACTTGAGGCTTAACTATGATTCGTATTGCATCCCCCTTGATAGTATGATATACCTATACTCAAGATCAAGAATACCTAACCAATTCAGCCACTTGAGCCTTCATTGTCTTCATATGTTATTTCTTCTCAATATCACTTCATGAGTTTAACCCATGTCTTCATTGCAATCATCTTTGTCTCTCTCTTCAAGCAAACACACCTTGAGTATGTGACTTGAACCATTTCAACACATATGAGTTTAACCCATGGCTTCAAGTCACTTTCACTAATGATTTGATCCTCAATATACTATGACTCCTTATATCTTGATTAGTTCCTCGACTCAATGCAAGTACTCTCTTCTTCACCTTAGCCATGGTACCTCGATCCTCAAGCCGTCGCTTGACCTTCACCTTCGCTTAGACCCTCGAAGCCCTTTCCTTGCTATCTTCACCTTATCAAGCCACACTCAAGTCACACTATATTAAGTAAGCATTGAAAACCATTTCTTCAATATTATGACCCTTGCTTCAGTTTGACTCATATAGAGAAATATATGGATCAACATCGATATGGTCAAGCCAATTCACGATTTCTCAAATCCTTTTCATTTTGGCTTGAGACTCCTATGATTCATTTCATTATCAAACTCTTTTTGTTCATGCAAAGTAAGCTGTTATAGAGACTAATCTATAGCCATCAACTCAGGTATCATTGCCATGCATCAAATATGCTTGCTTTGACATGTTGCTACGATATCCCACAACATATAAGCCATTTCATCAATTCTATTTGGGTTGTTGTATTTTGCTTGAACTATATTATTTCCATGATCTTCCAATACAACAATACACAACTTTGGCCTTCAATTCAATACTACGTGGAATACCATCAAGTTTGTCTTAGTTGAACCTTTGATATATATCTTGTTACATAATATTCATATATATATGTAACATGGCTGATTTCCTGCTAAACACTTAGCAAACTTGTTAGACCTTTAATTGAGTTGTCACTCAATTCATCAAACCCCACTAAGGGCTAGATGCACTTACAATCATGCGCTCAGCTTTCCCATTTTGCTGTGAGGTATAGGGGAAGGACATACGGAGGGAAACGCCTTTGGCAAGAAAGAAGGCATGACTCATGGCCGTTGTCAAACTCACAGTGGTTGTCACATTGCATGGACTGTATAGTGCAGGTGAACTGAGTAGACACAAGAGTGAAAAAATTGGAGAGCTAGAAAAGCATCAGATTTTAATCGATGAGCAAAAGTCCAAAGAAAGTGAGAGCAATCACCAAGAGTAACTAAGTAATATTTGAAACCAGATACACTGACAATAAGTGATGTCCACAGATCATAATGTATCCGCTAAAAATTCTTAGATGCTCTTGACAAGGAACTAGAAAAAGGTAAACGAACATGGCGCCCAAGTTGATACGCATGACAGAGGGAGTCATCTTCAGACTTGCTGCAGATGATCGAAGACAATTCTGCAAGGCTCTAAAGAGTAACCTTGCTAGGGTGACCAAGCCACCAATGCCAGGTAGTCGGAGAGGGGGTGTCCGTGAGAACGTAGGGACTACAGGACAATGATGAAAGCTGCAAGGTGTAAAGGGACCCTGAGCTGTTAGATCGAAGGAGGGTGTTTAGAGTATGGAGATCCTTCATAGAGACACCAAGAGGGTCAAATTCAATGGAAACAAAGTTATCAATAGTGAACTATCGAATGGAAAGTAGATTTTTAATCATGTCAGGAGCTATAAGGACATTGTTGAGACAAAAAGGGCCAGGAAGAGTGAAGTAGCCGGCACCAATAGTAGGGAGAGCGACGCCATGTAACACACACAGCGGGAAGGGTGGTTGGGCTAGTGGATCGAGGAAGAAGGAGGAGGAGGGAAGGGGGCGGCGCCCTAGGGACGGCGACTCAGCGGCGTGGGGACGGTGGCATGGCAAGGGGTGGCGCAGGAAGAGGGGGTGTGGCATGGGGAGTGGAAGGGGAAGGAGGCGTGGGCACGGGAGATTAGAATAAACAGAAATTACCCTAATTACTTTTTGATCTAATCTTTTACAATCCTCCTATATTTATAGCTCCGATTGGATTCTAACGGGAAAGTCCTTATCAAACACGGACTTTTCAGTTTATCTAGTATTAATTCTTTAAATAAAGATAATAATAAAAAGGTAGTTAGCAGCGAATACGGCGTCGATGGTGGGGAGCGGCTGCGTGGGCCCCCTGGCCCCCTAGAGCGCGGTACAGGGGGGCAGCGACTAGGGTAGCCACCGCCCCTCCTACGGTGCCCCCACACCGCCCCTCCCTAGGCCAGGCCGTGGGGCTCGCTGATGATGTTTGTGTCCTATTTGGGGCCAATAATCTTGCCATTTGTCATCATCTTTATTTGAGGTGTGACAGAACTCCCCTTCTCCGATCAGTGACGTCTGTTCCAAAAGGGGGTGGTTGCCGCTCCAAATTCTGCTCCACAACTGAAGAAGGAAGTGTCTCAAAGCTTGCCCAGAACCTGCAATGTAGTCTGCTACAAAGAAGAAACAATATTTAAGGTTCCCACAGCAACCACTAATATATCTCTGAAACCCATCAAAGCCCCCAACTGTGTTGTATCTGCCATCACTGAAGCTCATATCTGATAGAACCCCAGACAAGTATAGATTTTGCACAATCTGTGGTGGTCTTGTGATCTCATATGTCTGCCCCACATCCACTTGCCCTCTTATATGCCTGCACATCATCGAATGGGCCACTACAGCACGTGCTATGTAAAAATGATGTATCTCACCAAAGAGAAGATCTCCTAACATATAATCCCTGGGCGACACCACATGTGGCTCCATCCTCTGCCACACCCATAATGATGTCATCTACTTGGATAATTAGTTGGTCGTTGTCATCATAGAAGATAGCTGTAGCCGACTGGATCTCATGAGTCGACTAGTGCTGTAAGAACAAGATACTAGAGGGGAATATCTGAACGGTGGTGTCAAAATAGGAGGGTGAAATCCAACTGGTAATTGTTCTAAGAGAAATAACCTAGATGCTGCAAATATCTCTCGGAGCAATGTGGATGTAGCCAGAATATAAAAGTGATCACCATAATAGACAATCCTGTCATGTACTAACCAGCTGGTGCTGCTGCATAAACTTTGATAGTGGCGCTGATGATCTGGAGCTCTCTGTCATCTAGTGCTGCCTGACGTAGAGTAGCTAGTATGTCAAAGTCTGTGTCACCTGTTTGAGGAGATGGCAAAGCTAATATTACCTCGTGTGCATCCCAATCCTCTTGGTCTTTACCATCGCAATGTCTACCACATATGCTGTAATGTCGAGCATTGTGGCATCTGAGTCTAAGAGATCAGCTGCTGATAGAACTGAAGTCGGGGAAGCTCGTGTCTCATGTTGCGTAGACCATGGCTAAAGTCCCTACTACTGCTAGAGCTCAAGGGTCAGCTGCTGGGCTGCCTCTAGTGACGTTGGAGAAGAAGAATCCAGAAGATGGGGCATAACTGGATATAATCCAGAAAGAAATATCTGAAGTCTTTCAAACTTACTGACATTAGTGGATTGATTCTCATGTGCATTGAATCTTTGAATGTAATCATCCACTAAGTCAATCTACTGTGTCCATTCTACAAATTGAAGTGTCCGGAGATGGATGAACTTACGTCAAAAGATCCACATGAATAACTCCCAATCATCAATAGGCCTGACTGCTAAGATTTTTGTGAACCAAGCTCAGATGAAAAGTTGCACAGGTTATCTTTTCCTTCTCAGGGAAATTGTACAGACGGGATAGAAGCCGTATCCTGGACATCCATGGTAATGGATTTAAAGCTCCATTGTAGGTAGGTGAAACATGCTGACGCTGTACGGCGGGCGCCAAAGCAGAGTCTTGGGGACAACACGTTCCATGATCGTCGATGCTACTTTTGCTTCTGCTACCTACGCCTCTTTGTGTAGTTCTGATGCCGGTGCTGGCACCGTCATTGAAAGCTCATGGATTCTCATGATGTGCTAAGTTCCATCTATGCTAGTGCCATTGGTGGGTGCTGGAAGAGCCGGTGATGTCGGTGTAGATTTGTTCCTCGTAGCACAACATTCCTCCACTATCTAGAGCCCATCGCTGAGGCGTCGAGGCAGTGGTGTACCTCATCCACATGCTCATCAAAGTTGTTGTTGAAGCCATCGAGGATCTTGTTCAACACAGCCATGGTGGTGGTGGAAGCCATGGATTCCTCCTGGTTAGCTGATACCAGTTGTAACACACGCGGTGGGAAGGGTGGATTGGGCTAGTGGATCAGGAAAGGAGGAGAAGGAGTGAAGGGGTGACACCCTAGGGGCGGTGGCCTTGCCATGCGGGGGCGGCGGCATGGCAAGGGGCGGCGCAAGGAGAAGGGGTGCGGCATGGGGAGAGGAAGGGGAAGGAGGCGCGGGCATGGGAGATTGGAATAAATGGGAATTATCTCAATTACTTCTTGATCTAGTCTGTTACAATCATGCTATATTATAATCTTGATTGGATTCTAACAGGAAAGTCCTTATTGAACATAGACTTTCTAGTTTATCTAATCTTAATTCTTTAAATAAAGATAATAATAAAAGGTAATTAGTGTCGAATGTGGTGACGATGGTGGGGAGCGGCCGTGTGGCCCCCCTAGCCCCCTGGCGCACTGCATAGGGTAGTGGTGGCTAGGTTAGCCGCCACCCCTCCCTAGGGCAGGCCGTGGGGCCTACTGACGATGTATGTGTCCTCTTTGGGCCCAATAATCTTGCCATTTGTGAACATCTTCATTTGACATGTGACACGCCATTTCCCCCAACAATGAAGGAAGGGAAGAAGGAGGATGGAGAGATGGTAACCGTACCATGATTGGAGGCAATGTGAGATGAGGCACCCAAGTTGATCACCCAATCTAAGGAGCCCAGTAGCGGGGTGAGGGTGATGGTGCTGAAGGCATTCGTGATGGTCTGGGGATCCCATGGTTACCCTGTAGGGGTTATCGGAGGAGGTTCTAGCGTCCAGGTAGGAGGGGCCTAGTGGCAGTAGGTTGGTGGTACGCCGGCTACCAGCGGGTGCTATTGCACCTGCTATGATGGAGGATAGTGGGCCTGGTGAAGCATGATGCCGCTTGTGTCTTGGCGCACCTCAACACCAAGGAAGAAGCACAAGAGGCTGAGGTCACTCATGTTGAACTACTTAATCTGTGCCTTGATCTTTTCCACTTCTTACTTGACACCGCCGATGATGAGGTTATCGATGCAGACGCTAGCAGGACAGTGCCTCCATTGCCCTACCAATATAGCACCGCCACATGCGTGCTCTGCTAGAAGCCCATCTGCTTGAGTGTGGTGTCCAGCTTCGCGCACAGGCGGTAGACCATGCCTTCTTCTCCGGTGATGGTGAAGCTAGGCATCTGGCACATGTACACCTCGTCCTTCATATCGCCATTGAGGTATGTGGATTTCAGATCCATGTGATGCAACAGCCATGCCTCCAAAGCCACTAGCACAAGGAAGACGCGTACCAACTCCATGTGTGCCACCGGTGTGAACATATCAACATAGTTAATGCCTTGTTGGATGAATCCTTGTGTCACCAACCATGCCCAGTGCTTGGTCACCGCCTCTTTCTTATCCTTCTTCAATTGAAGACCCACTAGTAATTGGGCGATGTCCAATTGGTAGATCGACGGGCTCCTAGGCCTTGTTCTTCTCCATAGCCTTCGACTCTTGTTGCATTGCCGTGAGCCACGATGGATCACCCTGCGACTCACATAGGCAGTGGGTTCGCCGGCATGCATCAGATGGATCTAGGTGAGGAGCTAAGGCACCTGCTCAAGTGGAACACGTCGCGGAGTATGTTTGCTATGTTTGCCACCATGCGGTAGCAGAGAGGCTCATCATCATCGTGCAATGCATCCAGATGATCCTCGTCATCCTCTAGGGGTGTGGTGAACTCGACCGGAACTTGATTGGGGGCAGTGGAGTGGCAGCAGGAGATGTAGCTGCTGGTGACAAAGTTGCTGGGGCGGAGGAACGGAGCCAGTCATTGCTGCCCCGCTCCTAAGCACCACACCACTGGGTCTGGCAGCAATGAGCATGGGGAAGTTGGAGTCGCTACCAGCGATGGTGATGACCCGACTGTCGATGAAGGCGAACCTTGTGCTCCCCTAGCTTCTCTAATCCATATTTCCTCGATGGTGAATTCTTCCACTATTGGGGCACAGTGCTCACCCATCTTGCTTAAATCCCAGTTGTGCCCCTCGTTGAATACATCGTCGTGCATCACACACATCTGCTAAGTCTTCAGTTCGAGGACATGACATGCTTTATGCCATCAGTGTACCCGATGAAGACACTACTGGCTGCGATCATCCAATTTCCTCACTTGGTTCAGCTCCTTGGCAAAGAAGAGGTAGCTGTTGACACCTCTTAAGTCACCATGTAAAACACTGGGTTGTCATCCCTAGCAATGACATGAGAGGTGTGGTATTAAATCATGCAACTATATTTGAATATAAATATAAATGTGTATCCGCAAGTGCACAGATGCAATACCATTGTACATTTTATTGGGAGTTAACCCAATTGTCGAATGTATTTAATCCCATGGGAAAGGATAGCTAGAGAATATTGATGTATATATACTTAGATAGAATCCACATGACAAGGACATACTTACGCAGAAGCCAAATAGATATATATGATAAGTGTAGAGCAATGATAAATCACTCAGAGATAGAAATAGAGACTCTCTAATATAGCAAGGCAAAAATAAGATATTAGTTAAGAGATTGAATTCCTATGTAGTGTTAGATTTATTAAGTCTTTACATCTATCCTAGTACATTAATTTCATCTATAGCATTGATGACTCTAAAGTACCCACAAGGAACATCACTAGGGAGGTTTGTGAACACAGCACGCTCCTCCTTCGCAACCACGTTCTGCTAGTCTTATAAACGGGGGGCGGAATACATAAGACTCAATGGGAATGTCAGACCCACGTTCTACCACCAAACCTAGCCTATAAGGTGCATTTGTAGGTAGAGCATATCTAAGCACCATGCTTACATAATTTCTACCACTTAACCTACTCGAGTAATGAGCTAAGCGCTTTACGATCATATGAGATAGTTCATCATTAAGCAATACTATATCAACACTAGAATAAACTAGGAACTTAATAAACTGAAACATAATAGTTAAGAACAAAGTCAGAATAAAGAGAGGGATACAAAGCTATACTAGCCTCCTGGATGACGACTCCAGAATCCTGAGGTAGCTCAACTCTACTGAAACCTTGCTAGCTAATGCCTAACTAGAACTTGAAGTATTAGAGTTCTAACCTAATTCTCTGAGGATGGAACCCTTCACTCTCTCTGGGAGAGGAAATAATGAATTAGGGTTTCTGGGCTCTCCTCCCAGGGAGGTCCTGCCCTCCTTTTATAGCCCTGGGTGATGATCGTGAGTCATCGGATCAAACCAACATTGGTGGACGGCTAAGATCTCTTCTCAAATGCAGTGGAGCAACCGGGGCGAAGCGGGCCAGGAATGGGCCCCAGACAGACCGACCGGTCTGGGTGGGACCGGCCGGTCCCACCCAGGGCCCACTCGGCCTCCCCTTCGGTGCAATGTCTTCTGGTGTCTTCTAGATTGTTCTTGTGTTGCCGTGCCATCCATTTATGCATTCTACGCTCCGATATGCTTCTGGGATTGCGTCTTCTCCGTTATTCTCCTGCAGAAACATTGAAACACCAAAACTCGTGGAATTCGGTTAGTGTAACCCCTAGTCCTACGATGGTGATCTCAAAAGTACCCTCTTTGGTGTTTGGTTGACCAATAAATTTGGTAATTAACAGCCGTCAACAGTAGCCAAAGGTGCAAAGATGTGCCATTGTCGGCATGTGTCCATGCCATGCCTCGTATGGGGTCTTTCCCTGCAAGCTCTTCGTCGGCTAGCAGGTCAGTAGGTGACTAGCTGTAACCACCGCCTCCCCCCAATACTTGGCTGGCATCCCTCTCTGCTTTAGCAGCGTGTACGCCATGGTCACCATGGTCTAGTTCTTACGCTCCACGACCACCTATGCCGTCACGACTTTTGAATCCGCTAGTCGCGCGGAGCCATCGTTGGCTGGGGTTCCCCCTCCCCACCTGAGTCTCCCAACCCACCAAAGTTCAGAACCACATCGGAGGCCTAGCACTAGGCGCGCTCATTGGAGGTGGAGGCCATGGTGATGCACTGTCCTCACACACTGTTAGGGCTCCGAAACCAATTGTTGCCCAAATTAGATCTGTAGGAAGCTAGATGGCAACTTGGCCATGGGCCGCTTGGATTGAATTGCAAATTGGAAGGCTTAGCTTAAATGGTACCTAGCCACAACTTATATAGCTAAGTGGCAACTAGCTTACTTGGAAAGCAAGAAGGCTTAAAAGCCTAAAAGCTAAATGATAGTGAATAGTAGGGACTAACATGTAAGATAGAAGCAACAAGGCTTAACTATGAGCACCAATCGATAATCCAAATCCCGAGGGATCTTATTGCACGATAGTCCTGTACATGTAATTTTCATATAACAACACCTAGATATGCAATTATTTATTAAAATAATATTATTCCAAAAATAATAATAATTTTTGGAAGGCATGGGATTGGGAAAAACCTTTAGTGGATTGGGTATAGGAGTGGAGTGGGGAGACAAGGATTATAACCCATAGGTGCTGGACTCAAGAACTATATATATCTTCTTAAATATGTGAGGAGGATAGGGGGGTTTCTTTGTATATATACACAGCTGAACATTTACCCTTTGGGTCCCTAGAATACAAATAGAGTTCCTGATTCTTGTTCTCCTAACATCTACGAGTCGTGGAATGTTTTCTATTATATTTGTTCCCAATATTTATAATTGTGCACACATACTTTTCTGTTGGCCTACTAAAGCTAGTCAACATTTCCTTGTGACAAATATTTTTTTTCTCTAAAATCATATTCAGCATGGTGGCGAAGGGCGACTCTACGAAAGATATGAAAAATCTATTGAACCTATACTCAGTGAAGATATAAGGTTGCAGTTTCCTGCCCTCATTTCCACTTCCTTATTCAATTTTCTACTGTTCCTAATTGTGATATATCCATTATTGCAGATTTGTGCATTTTGACTTCCATCAAATATGTGGCCATATTCACTTTGAACGCCTTTCTCAACTCTATGATCAAATTGAGGATTACCTCAAGAAGCACAAGTGTGTTATTGTACATATTTTACTACTTTTCAATACATAATCTGTACTTTCAGTCTTGTTTTGTCTGTTGTGCTTCCTTTTGGCATTTGTTTGTGCATCGCATAATTGTATTTACCGTGTTAAGAAAACCCTCAATTCTTGCTGCTGAATATGAGTCTGGTTGACATGTGGTATTTTTCTCTGAAATTGTTTTTTTTGAAAAGTGCCATCTTAGGCATGGCTTTCTAGGAGGTCAACGTGGGGAACCGGGGTTGTCTTCTGATTTGCCATTCTCTCACTTATTATGAACTATCCAATAGACTTGTACTTTAGTTTATATTTGGTCAAGATGGTGCAATACTATGTTTCTTGTTGTGTATGCATCAATCACTTTTGGAGGTTTGTGTAGTATCCATACACTCCTTTAAACCATAGGAGATAAGTGCAGTTTCTGCTATATGGCTGAAGCATCAAAGCTCGTTGGTCCCATTTGTTTCCCATTTGTTTCTATAGTTTTGTTAAGTCCGGGCCCTGTATAGAACCACCCCCACCCTTTTATTTTGGGTTAGAGTGGGTGTGAGGTGTTGTTTTTCTTTGCGATTTCTTTGTGTTCCTTTTTGAATCCAGCTTGCCTGTATTCCTCTATCTTAATAAATGACATGTAGATCTCTTGCACTGTTTGAGGGGAAAAAGAGTAGTGAGAGTCAATATTCTAGATCTAAAACACATCATATATTTTGTTGATGATTGAAAGCATATTATTGCTTTGTTTGCATGGTCTTACCGAAATTATTTTATAGGTACTTCCTCTTGACTGATAAAGGTGAGAAAACTGAGCAGCAAAGTGGCACTGTGAGAACAAACTGTGTTGATTGTTTAGATCGTACTAATGTAACCCAGGTACATACTTTGATTTCGGATCTGTTATGTTACTTTTTCTCAGACATGCAGGATGGTTGTGTATCATTTCATTAAGAATGAAGAGTAGGTTGGCAGAAAAGAATTCGCAACCTTACAACACACTTAATAGCACACAGACCCCAATTAACGCTATACAATTGTTACAGTCTAAGAAATAAAAGGCGACGTGAAAGAGACTACCCAGGGATTCAAATTTAATTTTAGCTTATGATAAACCTTTGATTTTTGTTAAAAATGGTCACACAAAATTCCCTGTCATCACATCATTTTCATTTTCTTCCTTTGAAACCCTGGGGCTTTTGAAACCAATAATAGTTGTGTAGCAGAGGCCAAGGTGTGTATCTGTCTTCCTTTTGCAGTATTGCCACCTAGATGGTTTGGGACTGTTTATTTGAGCTGCACAGCTTTTGTGCTCTTGATTCAAAAGTTAGCTTAATGTGCTTTTCAACTTTTAGTTCATTTCCTCAGCTTTCTAGCTTTTCAAAAGCCAGTTGAACAGCTAGGCTGCTCTTAATTTCAAAACTCTAAGCTAGCACAGTCTCAGTGTTTATCTAGTTTTAGTTTAGCAAACAAAAAGTCCTCTGGTTCTCTATGCTCGAGCAAAACATACTTTTGATGCAGTCATTGCATACATCACCTTGCATAAGGCTGTCTCCAAGATGTTTATGTAGACAATATGGACTGGGATCAAATTAAAAATATTTGTGCTTTCGTGCTGATATATATCATTTCCTTGCAGTCCATTATTATCTCTCTTTAATGTCTTGTTTATGTGAACTCTGATATTTTGCTGTAATATTGATAGAGCATGATTGGGAGAAAACTTCTAGAAAGCCAGCTCCAAGGAATAGGGGTTTTTGGTGCTAATGATACTGTCAGTAACTTTCCAGATTTTGATGCAAATTATAAAATTCGTAAGTATTACATTCCTCCATTCTAAATATACCTAAAGTTCGACCACTTGTCTTACTCAAAATATTTAAGCAAACATAGTCAAATTTAAGTCATTCTTGAAGAACTTTTATTGATAAAGCAAACCACGACAAAACAAGTGATATTTTGTAAAATTTTTTGAATAAGATGAGTGATCAAACTTGATATAAAAAAGTCAAATATCTTATAAATTGGGATGGAGGAAGTATTAACCATGGTTCCAATTAATACTCTGGCTATACATGTATGAATAATATTGCTCATTTCAGTGTGGGCCAATCACGGAGATGCAATAAGCACTCAGTACTCTGGAACTCCTGCTTTGAAAGGAGACTTTGTTCGGTAATTCTCTTTAAGCTGCTACTAATTTTCCCATTTCTCAAGTGCATTTGAATTCTTTGGGTTCATACTTCCTCCTCAACTAGGAGCTTAGTTATTTCCACCTTTTTTTTAGAAGTGCTGGCAGGAATTTTGACCAACCTAATATTAATATAATAGGAAGTGAAGCAAAGCAAGTCTGGCCATGAGGCTGGAGTTAGTTTCACCTTACACCTTGTTTAGATGTAGAATTCACCTCAATCCATGTGTGTTGGAGTGGATTGGGGTGGAAATTGATTTAAATTTTACCACAATCAACTTCAGTACATCTAGATTGAGATGAATACGAATGCATCTAAACAAACCCATAGTGTCTTTGCAGTCCAGCTCCCAATATTTTTTTTTGTAATTGTAGGATTTGATGACCCTACATTGCACTTGGACTTTCACAATTACACTGACCATTGTTTGACTAATTTACCATTTCTTTTCTGTGCAACATTCACATCTTCTTTAGCGATCCCCTACCTCTTTGGTTGGCTAGTTGCTAACATTAAACAAGCTTAATAAATGGCACATTTACTGTTAGACAAGCATTATATAGGACTATTGGGCTGGCCGCATGGGCCTCTAAGCGTATATAGTATATGGGTTTACCTATTAGGCAAGGATCTCTTGATTGGGTATATTCTATAAACCCTTTTCTAATCATTGCCTATGTATGTGTACCTCATGTATTCCATCAATACAATCTACTATTGCTTTGCCAATACTTCCTTCATGGTATCAGCTGCCTCTCCTAGGACCCTTCCACTGCCCTAGCGCGCGCACCGGCTCTCCCTGTGCTGCGCCGCCACCATAGCTCGTGCACGTTGGCCCCCATCGTGCTGCGCCGCCATGTTTGATACCTCGCCCTCCACCCCCACGGCCCAGTCCTTTGCCCTCACCGGCGCCTAGGAAGAGGAGATCGCCTAGCGTGCGGCGAAGGAAAGGCCAACATGGACGCGGTGACTACTCTGATAGAGGCAAATCTTAGATTTAGGGCAAGGTTCTCATTTCCATTAGCCAAGAAACATGGCAGTTTTCAGGGGTACATATATGGGCACCAACTTGGGAGCCAAGGAAAGGAAAAAGCAAAACTTAGGTGCTAAGTAAAAGATAAAGTAACAGCCACTAAGTAGCATATTCTAGGGACAAAGTGGATACATGCTAACTATGGATAAGCATTAGAGACTTAATCTATCAATCTCCCCCTAAGTCTTGTGCATCGCCTCTGGGTGAATTTGGGCCATCCCAATCCTGGCATGAAGCTCCTAGCCCTTGACTCGCCCGAGAGATTTGTTCAGGAAGCCGACGAGTTGATCGGAAGTGTTGATGTAGCCGGCGTTGACGCTTCCCTCCTCCAAGCAGCTTCAGATGAAGTGGTACCTCGGATGTGCTTGCTGCATTCATGGACAACAGGGTTCCTCACCAAAGCTAAGGCAGACTTGCTACCCACCCTAAGCTGCACCGCTTTACCATCCTTCCCAAGGAGATCACCCAGCAGTCGGGCCAGCCAATGTGCTTGTGTGGAAGCTGTAGTGGCAGCAATGTACTCCGCCTCGTAGCTGGACAAGGCCACCACCTCCTGCTTGACAAACAACCAGCTGAGAAGGCACATGCCGAGGAAGAATAACATCTGATAGTGCTCTTGCTCGTGTTGATGTCACCGGCGTGGTTGTTGTTGCTGTACCCAATGAAGTGCGCCAC
>JADLZL010005101.1:0-91129 GCA_015844335.1 Chrysopogon serrulatus | reverse complement strand
GAGGGTCAAAAACCACGGCCCCTAAGGACCGGATAAAGCAATCTTCAAAAACAAAAACACCTTGCCGATCAGGGGTCCTCACGGCCCAAATTCACGGCACGGCTTAAAGCATTTCGCGGCCCACCCACGGCACCGCCTAAGGCCCGCGGGATAGAAACCACCGCCAGGATCGACCCCCTGCGACCTCCCGATTCGCCCCGACTTCTACTCACCGCAGGAGGAGGGCTCGAGTCCCGACCCCGTCCCCAAAGACAGAGCCAGATGCACCGTGCGTATTCCCCGCCAAGTCGGCAACGGCGCCGCATAGCCCCGAAGCGGTCACGGGATGCACTGTATACTTTTGGTAGGAGAGGACGGGGTCGCCAAGCAACCATGGAACATTTCGTTGTTCCCACCCTTCTACCCGACAAGTGCGATGTGGAGCCCCAGATCGCCCCCTATTTATGAGAGCCCCGTGTATGCTGCTCCCCTGCAGGGGCGCGGGTCTCGTGACTACCCCATGACAAAATTGGTCCCGACTAGTACGGATAAAGGAGTGCCGCCGCATTGAACACTATACAAAGTACCGGACTTACCCACCGAAGCCGAGACATCCCGGTAAGGCGAATCCAGCGTGATCCAGAATCAACCCCCGCACGCCCGGCGACTCCACGTCGGCTCCCTATAGGCCAGCATTTGACCCGAGACACCCACTGCCAATGTAGAATCAAGACAACCCCGGGTTTTCGTATAGCCTTCCTACCCCGAAGGGCTATAAGGCCAAGAAGAAGGACAATGACGCCTGTTACAAAGCCCGCGGCCTGTGAATGTCCCAATCCTTGTAGGCCACGACTTCACGATCACTACACGCACATGCCCTCTCCCCGTGAGCCTCACCTTGAACTATAAAAGGGAGGACTTGGGCCCCTCGAGCACGTGTGTCCATCACCCGATTCACATTACACATAAATGAAACGCACAACCCCGAACCTAGTTTTCCTACTCCGAGACTTGGGAGTCTATCCCTCTCTCGACCCCTCCCTGCACTCCCCCATACAAGCTCCCCGAGTAACACGACCCAGCCTCCTCACGGACGTAGGGGTAAATTGCCCGAACCAGTATACATCATCGTGTCCACTGGAAACCATCTCGAGGATAAGTGTGCACTCTTTCGGATACTGCCTAAGTGTCCATTCCTCGACACCGGCTTGGGCCATGCCAGTAGGGGGGCAAGCGCACTTCTACGATACCATCAACCTCGAGATGGCCATGCACCGTCTCAACCTTGTTCCCCCTGCGCCTGAATCCGTTTCGGGAGTTGGATTTTGTCGTTAGGAGGACGGCGTGACTTGGTTGGCCCCGAGCCGCAAGTTGCTCTCCCTGATGCCAACGGCGCCGACCGCACCGACGCAGAGCCACTCTGCAACGCACGAAGCCGCAGGCTGCCAATTTGACGCGATCGACGACCTGCGGTTGCCATGGGGCAGCATGAGTCTCCCGGCCGACGACGCCGCCGTGACCACGGGCCCGAGCGATCAAGGAGCGCCACCCCGACCACCATGGCACCGTATGCACGCTTCTGGGTCCCATGTCGTGGCAACATCATCGCCGCAGACGCAGGGAGCTCACGGAGATAGATCGACAGCTCTTGCCTTATCTAGGGCCCTACCCCGCCTTCGAGGAGATTTCTCCTCTCTCGCATCGGGCACGAGGCCATCATGGAGTACCTCACCTGGGAGATCCTATCCTGACGGTCCCGATTCAACAAGGCCCAAATCGGAATCGCTTAGGTACCACAACGCCATAACCACTATGGCGCACCTCATCCCGAGGGGGGATCACGCCAACCCCCCGAGGACGCCGAGCCTGCGGCAGCAGCCGGCCATCACTTGCCGAGCCCGCCTTCATGCCGTACTGACGAGTATCCCATTCTCGGCGACGACGAAGTTGGCGCAAACGGGCCTTATGCCGAGCCCATGTTTATGCCGGACCTGACGGCTACACCGACTGGGCGACAACGACAGCCCGGCTTTGACCCTGCTCTGGGCGTGTTTCATGGCGGAAACCCCGAGGGCCGGGTCGACATGTTGCCCCCCGAGGAGGAAGGCATGCTCAACCCAGCCTCGAGCGGACGCTGCCACCACGGCGATCGACACCCACCGACCTGCTGCCCGATAGCTCGACGCAGCATGCTGACCGACGGCGAATTCGACGCGCCGACCGCGACCGCGAATGGAGCACTATCGTGAGACGACTTCACCTCACCGCCGAGCCGGGTGTACCTGGCATGGCCTGACGTCCGGGCGACGGATCCTCGAGGACGACGAGCGGCCTCCACTCTTCACGCTGCGCGAGCCAGAGACCGCCGCGGCCGCGGGCGGCTCTGCTCCAACGCCTACCACCCTCGACTTTACACCTGCTGCCGAGGGAGAACTCGCGGGCTGGAAATTCGCAGCTGGATCAGCGCCGCAGCCGCAGCGGAAAGCTCTGCATCGCGGCGGCCGGTGAAGCATCCCGAGCGCTGCACGGCGACGGTCTGCCGAGACTGGGAGCCATCCGTGCACCAACCAGCCTCTGGGTGCCCTCGGAGAGCCTGCCGGCCGTCGCAGAACGCATCGACCCATCCGGATGCTCGAGTCATCCTCAACGCCGAGCCCGAGAGTACAGCCCACGGTGGCGCTGACCCCGAGGAAGGCGGGGTCCGAGCCTCGCCACCCCCTGTGGCCACCGGCTGTTCGGGGCGACACACATCCTCCGCTCGCCCCTTCCCACGGCGCCAGGCGCCCGACCACCGCCACTAAGTACTGCTGGGAGACGAACCCTGACGTGGCTGGAAGACTACCGCTTTGCATGCGAGGCTGGGGGAGTCACCACGAGTACTTCATCATACCGGAACCTCCCTTCCGTATTCGCCGACTCGCTCAGACTTGGCTAGAACACCTCCCCCGAAGGGTGCATAAACAGCTAGGGCGGACCTCGTCGACATCTTCGTTGAGCAACTTCCAGTGGCACGTACTCGCGCCTGGAACTCGGGGACTTGTCGTAGTCGCCGATGAGCCGTCGGGACGAGTCCCTTCGCGACTACATCAAGCGCTTTCTCCAAGCAGTGCAATCAGCCTCTCCCACGTCACCGACGCCAACGTGATTGGGGCCTCATCCTCCCAAGCATTATCCCCGGGCAAGACCTTGGTGCACAGCTAGGCGCCGCCCTCCCTCGTATCACCAAGGAACTCCCTCGACGTGGCAACCAGCTTCGCGTCCGGGAGGACGCGGTAGGCGCAATCCAACTCTACGGCAAGGCCAAGCGGGAGGAGGGAGGGCGACGACCCCCTCCGAATCGCTAGGGCCGAAGAAAAAAGAATGGGCCGAAAAGGACGACGGCGTAATGACAACAGCTCGTTGTCATGACCGACACCTGGGGAAGAAGAAGGCGCCTATGGCCACCGACCGACTACTTCGAAAAAGAAACTAGACCCTCCCAAGTGTCTCATCATGAGGGTGTGGTGAAACACACCTCCGCGAGTGTCGCCTCATCCCCAAGTTCTTTGGGGGAGAAAAGGCAAGCCGGAGGCAAAGAGGAAAGCTCGGCTCACCCCCATAACGATGAACGGGGGAGGACGAGTCGGATTCCCACGCTACGGATCGGCTCCCATGATCTTCTGAGGACCGACTACTACGCCATGAGGCGACAAAGAAGCCTCGAGCAAACAAGCATGGTCCCGCCAAGTCGGCTTATCGCGTGTCTGCGTGTCAGTCCAAATGGGTGAAACATCCCATCACCTTCGACCAACCGACCACCCTCGGAGTACGTGTTTAACCCGGGGCGGTACCCTGTCGTCGACTCCCATCATCGGCACCAAGCGCCTCACTAAGGTGCCGATGGACGGGGGAAGCGACCTCAACATCATCTACTGCACTCACCATCGACGCCATGGGGGTCAACCGTACAAGATCCGCCTCGAGGGAGCACCATTCCATGGAGTTGTGCCCGACAAATACAAGGCTTGGCCGGGCAGATCGACCGCCTCGGGTCACGCTCGGGACTCACACTAACTTTCGCACCGAGGTGTTGACATTTTAGGTGGTGAACTTCCCCCGGCTCTTACCATGCAAAGGTTGGGTCGGGCCGTGTTACGCCAAGTTCATGGCCGCCCCAAACTACACCTACCTCAAGCTCAAGATGCCGGGCCCGAGGAATCATCACCGCACTCGCGATGCAAAGATGCGCATCGCGGCGACATCGAGTAGTGCGACGTTGCCGAAGTCGGTGCTGAACTCCCACGAATCGCATATCATCAACACCTCGCCGGGCGATTTACTCAGACATGCCGATGTCCCGGGCGGCCACCGCCCTTCACGCCCGATGACGGGACACTAAGCTCGCGCTCCTCGACCCAGCAGCCCGACAAAGATGACGATGCGGATCGGCACCGGGCTCGATCCCAAATAGGAAGACGCTGGGCGACTTCCTCCACGCGAATCAAGCATTTTCGAGGCCCTAGGATATGCCTCGGCATTCCGAGGATGTCGCCGAGCACGCCTTATGGATCAAGCCCGACTCCAAGCCGGTGAAACAATGCCCGCGCCGGCTCGATGAGGTAAAGCATAGAGTAATTGGTGAGGAGGTTAAAAAATTATTAGCTACTGGGTTCATTAAGGAAGTGTATCATCCGTAATGGTTAGCTAATCCTCGTCATTGTTCAAAAGAAAGGCGGGAAATGGAGAATGTGTGTGACTACACGGTCTAAAACAAAGCGTGCCCTAAGGATCCGCTTTCCTTTACCGCGCATAGATCGTCAAAGTTGTTGACTCTACCTCCAAAAAGACCCTATGCTTCCTTGATGCCTATTCTCGTTACCACTGCATCAAGATGCGTGAATCCGATCAACACGCAATCTCGCTCATCACCCCGCCTCGGTTCCGTCGCTACGTGACCATGCCATTCTGCTTAAGAACGTGGGCGCAACCTTCCAAATTTGTATGGTGAAAGTCTTCAAGAAGCTCATCGGAGAGACCGTCAGTTTACGCGATCTACATCGTTGTCAAGTCCAAACAGACCGGCAATCTCGTAGCCGATCCGAGCTAGCCTCCCGCTCAACGAACGCGCTTTTGGGGTGCCTAGAGGATGTTGCCGGGTTTATCGCTTTCAAAGCAACGAGGCATCGAAGCCAACCCCGACAAAAATCAAGGCTATCACCGAAATGAAGCCTATTCGGGACCTCAAGGGGTTGCAAAGATATCACGGGTGCCTCGCCACCGGGGTTTATATCACTAAGAAGGTGAACGGGTCTGCCCCCGCACCGACTCCTCAAGAAAGCTGACCAGTTCACGTGGACCGACGAGGCTCAAGAGGCGCTTAGATAAGCTCAAGGAACCGTTAACCCGCCCCTCCGATCCTTACTCCTCCCGCTGAAGGAGGAACCTTTTGTTTACATCGCCGCAACCACCCAAGTGGTAAGCACCGCTGGCTCGGGTCAGAGCGAAGCAAAGAGGGACACATTCTAAAAGTGCAGCGCCCAGTCTATTTCATTAGCAAAGTCTTGTCCGACACCAAGACACGCGCCATCCGCAGATCCAAAAGTTGGCATACGCCCTCCTCATCACGAAGAGGAAGCTAAAGCACTACTGAGGCACACCCCGTCACCGTGGTATCGACCTTTCCTCCGGGAGAGGTCATTCAGAACCCCGAAGCCACGGGTCGGATAGCCAAGTGGGCCGAGCCAATGGGCTACGAGATTACCTACGCTGCCGCACGGCGATCAAATCACAGGTTCTCGCCGACTTTGTCGCTGAATGGACCAAGTCCCCCTACCCCCTCGGCCATCCAAAGACGAATGCCGGAAGCTATTCTTCGACGGCTCATCGATGAAAAGCGGTGCGAGCCGGACTAGTATTCATCTCTCCTCTTGGGGTCAGGTTGAAGTATGCTCTACGACTTCACTTCAAAGCCTCCAACAACGTCGCTGAGTATGAGGCTCGTCAACGGCTTGCGATAGCCAAAGAACTTCGGCATAAAACGCCTCGGTCCGAGGCGACTCGCGCCTTGTCGTTGATCAGGTTATGAAGGAGTCGAAATCACGACCCCAAGATGGCAGCCCACGCCAGAAGTGCGTAAACTCGAAGAGTGTTTCGACGGCCTAGAGCTAAACCACGCCCTTCGACGGGACAACGAAGAGGCAGACGCTCTGCCAAAAACGGCCTCAAATCGAGATCACGCTCCTAGCGGGATATTCACTAGAGATCTTGCCCAAATTTCGGTCAAAGCCGGGAGCCGACTCCACCCCCCTCCCCGAGGCGGCTCGATCGACCCCACAGGCAGACCCTACCTCTTCGACCCCAGGCGATTCGCCCTCGACCCCTCGGGGCGACCCCCTCTTCGAACCTACCATTTTCGTAGTCACGGGAGCCGGATGAGGGGTCGACCTCTTCGCACCCCGAGCCCGAGGAGGATTGGAGGACGCCATATCTCGACTGCCTCGTCGAGAAATCTTGCCCACGGGAAGACGGAAGCTCGGCGGCTAGCTCGCCGAGCCAAATCATTCGTCATCATCGATGGTGATCTATATAAGAAAGGGCACTCGGTGTCCTTCATCGATGCATTCCGTTGCTCATGGGCGTGCCCCGCCGAGGATATCCACGCAGTATTTGTGGACATCACGCGCGCCACAAACGATCGTGGGCAAAGCTTATCGCCAAAGGTTTCTACTGGCCCACAGCGGTGGCAGACGCAACAAAATCGTCCCTGGCCCTGCAAGGATGTCGATGATACGCCAAGCGACACATTTGCGGCCAGCAGCCCGCAGACGATCCCCCTCACATGGCCATTCGTGGGTCCGGGGTCCGGATCTCGTAGGGGCCCCTCCTTAAAGCGCCCGGGGCTTCACACACGTTCGGTTGCAATTGATAAGTTCACAAAGTGGATCGAGGCTCGACCCCTCGGCACCATCAAGTCCGATCGAGTGTGCTATTTTTCCCGACATCGTCCACCGCCGGGCGTACCCAACTCGATCATCACGGACAATGGCACACGCTTCACTGGGAAAAAGTTTCGGTGTTTTGTGACGAGTTTAACATCCGTGTCGATTGGGCATCTGTTGCGCATCCTCGCACTAATCGGACAGGTGGAGCGAGCCAACGGCATGATACCCAGGGGCTTGAAGTCTCGGATCTTCAATCGCCTCAATCAGTATGGCCGGCGATGGCTCACCGAGCTCCCAAAGAAGGCCGTGGAGTCTCGAGAACGACCCCGAGCAGAAGCGACCGGGCATACCCCTTTCTACATGGTCTACGGGCGGAGGGCCGCCCTACCTACCGACCTAGAATACGAGGCCCCGCGGGTCAGGGCTTACACGGAGCCAGTGAACCAGACCTCCCTGGAAGATGCCATGGACCAGCTCGATGAGGCCCGCGACGTCGCGCTGCTTCATTCTGCTAAGTACCTGCAGTCCCTACGTCGGCACCACGCTGCGGGGTCGAAGGTTTAACGCCGGAAGACCTTGTCTTACGTGTGCGGCAGGACACCAAAGGGCGTCACAAGCCGACGCCACCATGGGAGGGACCCTTCACCATTGCCGAGGTCCTCCGACCAGGGGGCGCATAAGCTAAAGGGATGATAAGGGCAGATCATCAAAAAACGCCCGAACATCGGCAGTGCGCCGCTTCTATCCTTAAAAGTTCATTTTTTCTTTCTTTTTCGATTCGTATTAAGTACTTCGCTATGTACTCGTACCTTTTCTTGTTATCAACCAGCTAAGTATGTTTAATATGAGAAATCTTTTCCGTAAAGTAATGTCTCGACCCCTAGGGTCGGCTCGTCCTTCTCTTGTTAAACCACCGAAAAAGGCAAACCGTCCGGCTTCGGATAACGCCCGACCCTCTCACTTAAAGGATTGTGTATAGGAAAGGAAGTGGCCCTAGCACCCAAAAACGCCTTGGCTGCCTTGTCTAACGCCCCGGTGGCTAATGACACAAGTCAGTGAGGGTCGGCTAGCCATTTCTCCTCCTCAACACGGCTTCTAAGTAAAGAGCGTCGCCACGTAGGAAGTAGCCGGTTTACTACATCCCTAGGTTAGGAAAAAAGATCCCGAGGGTCGAATCGCGATCTTGGGCACCTAAGCGAAAATAATTTTCCACCAGGCGTGGCATGCCACCCGGGGGTGTCCAAGTACGAAAGCAATCCGTCCTACCTAGAAATATCTTTTCACCTAAAAAGGGAGTAATTCGAAAATAAAAAACAAAGACAAGTTAACTACGGTTATTACACATAACCCGACAATAAAGTCTTCGGGCATCAAAAAGCCCACAAACCAAAAAGTAAGCAAATGTTTTTACTCGGTGAGGGGAGCACCGAGATTCGCCAGGCGGCCGGCGGTCAGCCGACGTCAGCACTGTTGCCACCAGCACGCGGAGAGCTTCGACGCCGGCTTCCGGAAATCTCCCCGAAATATCCCTCGCTGACGCCGCCAAAGTTGAAGCTCTCATCGTAGTGAGGCGGGTAATGGCGAAACGCCTCCCGGATCAGTTGAAGAGCATCGCGCGCTCAAGTGACCGACCCGCACTGGGGGCGGTACGAAAGGGATAACCGCGCGGTGAGGCCGTGGGGCGAAGATCGACACCGGGCCGTCGAGGAACGCGCTCCCGGAGGCAGTACTCAGACCGGCGTTACAACTGCGGTAGCCAAAATTAGACAGCATGAAGCGCCAGCCACCTCCTCGGACATCGGTAGGCCACCTTCTCGGCGTCGAATCTCTCCGCTTCGCTGGCTTGCTCTTGAGAGCGGCGACCCTGTCCCGAAGCTTGTTCCGCTTACCGTCAATGCGGGTCTCGGACGCGCGGCTGTCGTCACGCTCGCGGCGGAGGCGCTACTGTCTCAAAAGACGCTCCTGCTCCGGGTCTTGCTCGCTGTCGGCGGAGCCGATCGGCGCGCGCCTGCTCCGCCTCCCGAGCAACTCCCGGACATGGGCGTTGCGCACTCAAGCTCTTCCTGGACACGCCTCGCCTCCGCATCATCCACCTCTGCCGGCGCAGGAGGCTCATGTACTCTCCCCCACTTCCTCGATATCATGGCCAGCGTCCCCTCGACGCGAGCACGGATTTCCTCGATCGTCTCCATTGCCTCCTCCCACCGAGGATGCTGCTCGTACAAGAGGCGAGACTTCACCCGGCCCATACGCAGCGCCGTCTGTCCACATGGCAACATGTGGATGAATCACCAGTCTTGTCAACCGGAAAAGACAAGAGAAAGCGCGAACTGGGAATACCTAGTAGAGCAACGCCGTTGGCCTCATCTGCGACACCAGTGCAGTAACGTTCTGGTTTATAGCTGCCATCGCCGCCTCGAAGGAGGAAAGAACCTCCCACTCGGCGCGATCGTCAACCACCAGAGGCTCCAGGGAGGGATCGCGCGGGTTGGGAAACTCGAGCCGGGATCCTCCCTAGAAATGGTGAGGAGCCCCGACGCCGCTCGTCATCGTCCCGATGGCGCCACCCGCGCCTGAAGGTGGAGGCGCATCGCCCGTGGATTACGGAGGAGCAGGAGGCGTGGCGGCATCGGGGCCATGCCCTCTGCCCTCCTCGAAGCCGGGAGCAGAGGTCTCCTCCAGCGCCGCTTGGGCCCGGCCCAGGGGCCAAGCCCGCGGGACCCCTCGTCCCCGCGAGCCCCGTGGTCAAAAGTAGGACCCCTCTCTACCCCGACGGGCCCGGCTGCTGACTCCTCTTGGGAAGGGGCAGCATCGGCAGGGGAGCCAAGGCCTCCACCCAGAAGGGGGGTCCTGGGCCGCGGCACCGCCCCGCACTCCTCGCTTCCTCGAAGGGCACAAGCGGGCAGGCGCCTGGGGTCCGAACCCGGCTGCGTAAAGCAGAAGGGTCGAGATCGAAAGGCAAAAGCTAACGCGAACCAAAGCTGACTGAAAACATACCTCCGAGGCGCGAAGCATGCCACCTTCGAGGCCGGCTCCACCGATGATGATTCTGTGGTATCCCGGGCAGGGGCGCTTCCCTTTGCCCCCCGACGCCTTGCTTTGCACCATCCCCGAACCCCGCCTCGCCCAGAGCACGATCTGCTGCCACCCCCCTGCACACCCTCCAAGCCGAAGGAGCCGCAGGAAGAGAGGGTCGGAACGAGCTGACTCATGCCCACCCGCGGCCACGGCCTGGCTCAGTGGCTCCAGGGTCGCACCCTGGGACCCAATCACGAGCACGGCCCCCATGGTGTGGGCCATCTCGTCCAAATTCCTCTTGGGTCGCGCCCGACACGCCCCCACGTCCGTCCCACCTTCCTCGATGAAGATAGGATTCCTTGAGCAGCCCGCCACGCTGCTTTCGCCTCCCAAGAAGGGGTCGACGAAGCCCTGACTGGATCCATCAGAGCGAATGCTGAGCTCCTCCTCTGTGTCAGAGAGGGGGGTTAGGTCGCGTTCTCGCGAGGCGATTCTCCGCCCGCCTCGCCTTCCTCTTCTCCTTCTTGGCGTGACGAGCCTCGAGAGACGGCCACGCTCGCCGCCGGGCCGAGCCGCCCGTGGGGGAGAGGCACCGGATCTTCCTTCAAAGGCAGACTCGGGGGCTGGTGCGGCGGAAATACGTCAGGAATGGCTCTAGGAGAAAGGAAAGGAAAAATCTAAACAATCAAATACTCACGAATGTCACGGTGTTGGCGTTTGGCCTCATCGGGGTTGGTCCGCAGACGGGCGACTCCAGGGGTACCGTGTGCGGGCGGAGTTCTTCGGCGCCGCCAACAGGTTTCGGAGTCGACGGGTGGCAGCGGCGGCCGAAAACGGCCCTCCCCTGAGCACCATGCCTGAGGGGTCGGAGCCGGCCACCATCCCCCACAGCCGGAGGCGGCGCGACATCACCGGTGCCACCCCGCCGGAGCCAGCATCCACAATGCCGGCCGGTCAAGCCCCTCGGTGCCGCAAGATCCTGATGGCCTCCAGTGGTGCTCAAGCTTCTCGATCTCCTTCGAGTTCACCCCTGACGCGCCAATTTATCGGGCGCTCGTGGAACGACACGTCGGAGAAATCGGGAGCGGCGCCGGCTCCGAAGTTCTGAGGTAGAACCACCCGGAGTGCCACCTCGGGTTTGACATGGACGCCTTCACATCCACGTAGAACTTAGTGCGCTCCCCACGGGAGCGATGCCGGCGCATCCCGCGGGGAGGTCATACCCCTACATCGCCCTTCCGCCCACCGCTTCACCAACTGTGCAGAGAAGAAAAAACTTCCACGCCCGTAATGAGGCAGGATCCCCGTGTATCCCTCACACAGGGCAACGAACACCGCCATGTGCAGAATCCCATTGGGATTCAGATGGTGGAGCTCGACGCCGTAGTGATGCAGAATCCCGCGCACGAAGTCGTGAACGGGGACACCGAGCCCCCGCTCATGAAAAGCCGCGAAGGAGACGATGTACCCCATCGGCGGCCGAGGAGATTCGTCCTCCAATGGGAGAATCCACTCCCCCACCTCCGTCAAGGGCGGCAGAACGCCCTCCGCCACGAGGCGCTCCATCTTCGGCGCCGTCAGGTTGCTTGCGCAAGCCACGGGAGTACGCCTCCACTCGCCATTGAGGTGAGAGATGGGACGTGGGAAGACGAGAACGCAGACGGCGGCGGCGGCGGCAGAAAGAGCAAGCGAGGCAGAGAGAGGACTCGGGGGCTTTTCTGGCTGCGAGACAAAGATGCACAGTGCGGCTAAGAAAAACCCTCTTCCTTCCTCTCAACGCCTTAAAAAGAGAACAAACCGCCCGTTGCGCTGCTCTCGGGGACGTGGGCTACGTGCCCCCGGACCACGCAAGGGACGATACTCTAAGCACATTAACTCCCCTAGGAGGCGTGCGGCCGTCGGCCAGCGGCGTGACGGTTCCGTCCCCGTCCCATCAAAAACACTTGGGTGCCCGTCCCGGAACAACCCCTCGGGAAGCCTCGGGTCCCGTTGACCACGAGAGGCGGGCAGCGCCTACGAAACAGGCCTATGTAAAGGGGTAATCCTGAAGCCGGGTCGGCCGGACCGATGGGACGTCTTTGTCCATTTCCAGACCCTCGGCGGAGAAAACCCTAACCAAGTACAAGAGCCACCGTTTCTCCGAAGAACAAAGAAAACCCCAACGAAAAAGGGGGTCCGCTCGATCGTTCGCTCCAAAGGGGTCGAACACCACCAAGATCAAGAACAAAATATGAAATCTTGACGTAAGAACAAAAGCGAGCATTCCTTCAAAGTCATTGATTACAAAACAAATCGCCTCATAGGCGAACCTAAAAACGCTAAAAGCCACATCGGCGGCGCTATGCACACTCCCACGGCGCGCTACCTAAGCCGGCAAGCAACTACCGGCCGCCCAACGTGGAGGAGGATCATGAAGGCGCAGGCGCCCACCCGTCCCCGCGCAACCAGGTACATGTCTTCCAAGAAGACAATGGAGATAAACCCGGAGAACGCCGGACTGGTAGAACGTCGCGGCGGAGCCACGCCAACCGGGAAGACCCCCGGCGCCTCCAGGGGCGCGTCGTGGATCACCTCCTCCGCCGTCACCACCTCCACGACGGCATCGGCCCGGCGCCGTACTGGCGCACCAGGTGCTCCAGGTCCCCGAGGCTCTCGCCCTTAGGGAGCTTCGATGTAGCCCCCCCGAGGTCGGCGCGGGAGCGGGCGGTGCGCTATCGCCAGCGCGGAAGCCGCCCGCGTAAACGCGCTGCGTGACGCCACGTCGCCGGGACGCGACCAAGCACGCGGCTCGGCCCGCTCCCGCCAGGTTGGCGCCGGGAGCCGGACGTAGGCCACAATGGCCTCGGCCGCCGGGCGCATAACCTGGAGCTTCGCCGTGAGCTCCGCCACGCGCTCGTCCGACTCCCTCAGATTGGCGCGCGCGTCCTCCGCCTCCTCCTCCGCGTGGGTCAACGCAACGATGACAAGGCCAAGGCGGGCGCGGAGCTCTTCGACGGTCTCCGCCTCTCGCCGGCCTCGGCGCCGACCGCCCCCCGGGCGTCGCCGCTGGAGGAGGCGGGGGAGCCGGCACGCAAGAAATCACCCCGCAAGGATCAGCATTGGGCAAAGGAAGAGAAAGACCCTCCTCCGGTGCAAAGACTAAGATCGAAGAAAAACCCTCTTCCCACCGCAAGCATTGCACTCACCCGGGGACGGGATCGGGTCAGGGGGCTCCTCCGACGAGCCCCCCTCCGCCCAGGCGCTTCCCACGATCCATCACTCTCCTCCTCTTTCTTGCTTTCTCGGCGACGGCCGGCGGCTGGAAGAAGGAGGGAAGAAGTGCTAGATGGCTGGAGTGCGGAGTGAGGGTGGAGGAGAGGGTGACTGGATCTGTCCACACACACCACGCCCTCCTTAAATAGAACGGCCGACGCTCGTGTGGATCTGAAAAAAATGCCTCTTGGCGTTCCACGTCGCCCATCATTGCAACCGTGGCATCGTGCGCGTCGTGGAGGGAATCGAACCGCCGCATCAAGCGTCCCGAGGCGGCATTAACCTGGGGCCACGAAGCCTCTCGACGTTCCAGTCTCGGGCGTTGAAAAGGGACGGGAGCAAAGACTATAATGCCCTCGCAATAAAACGGAGAGACGCGTTCGTGCAAAAGGGTGCTGTTCGACCTTCTCTCACCAAATGCTGCCACGACTACGCTTTCTGAGCCTCTGCACGAGTGTACCACTCCTGCGGAAGGCTCGGGGGCTACACCCGGAGGGTGCGCTCGCGCGCACCCACCTGGGGAAGGCGAATCACAACTACGCTTTCTGAGCCTCTGCACGAGTGTACCACTCCTGCGGAAGGCTCGGGGGCTACACCCGGCGGGTGCGCTCGCGCGCACCCACCTGGAGGGAAAACATTCAGAGAAACCCTCTGTGTTTCCCTTGACAGAATAAGTCTAGCATGAAGAGGAACACCCAGTTCCAGTCCATGCTCCGGGGCTACTGTCGAGGGTCAAAACCACGGCCCTCTAAGGACCGGGATAAAGCAATCTTCAAAAACAAAAACACCTTGCCAGATCAGGGTCCTCACGGCCCAGCCCACGGCACGAAGCTTAAAGCATTTCTGGCCCAGCCACGGCAACCAGCTAAGGCCCGCGGGATAGAAACCACCGCCAGGGGATCGACCCCCCGGGCGACCTCCGATTCGCCCGACCCCTACCCACCGCAGGGAGGGGTCGGAGTCCGACCCCGTCCCCAAAGAAATGCGAGCCAGGGGACGCACCGTGCAGATTCCCGCCAAGTCAGGCAACGGCGCTGTACAGTTCCGTAGCGGTCACGGGGATGCACCGTATACTTTTTGGTAGGAGAGGACGGGGCCGCCAAGTAACCATGGAACATTTCGTTGTTCCCACGCCTTCTACCTGACAAGTGCGATGCTGAGCCCTGTACTGTCCCGATACGTATGAGAGCCCCGTGTATGCGTTCCCGTAGGGGGCGCTGGGTCTCGTACTACCCCATGACAGCTCGTCCCGACCAGTACGGATAAAGGAGTGCCGCTCGTACCAACACCATGGCCAAAGTACCGGACGACGACCGAGCCGAGACACATCCTACAAGGCGAACCAGGCGCGTCAGGAATCAACCCTGCACGCCTGGCGACTCCACGGCCGGCTCCCTATAGGCCAGCATTTGACCCAAGACACCCACAGTCAACAGAACCGCACAACCCCGTTCAGGTATAGCCTTTCCTACCTGAAAGGGCTATAAGGCCAAGAAGAAGGACAATGACGTCTGCTACAGTGCCCGCGGCGCTTCCAGGAATGTCCCAATCCTTGTAGGCCACGACTTCACGATCACTACACGCACATGCCCTCTCCTGTGAGCCTCGCCTTGAACTATAAAAGGGAGGACTTGGGCCCCTGAGCACGTGTGTCCATCACCCGATTCACATTACACATACGAAACGCACAACCCCGAACCTAGTTTTCCTACTCCGAGACCTGGGAGTCTATCCCTCTCTCGACCCCTCTTGTACTCCCCCATACAAGCTCCTGAGTAACACGACCCAGCTCTCACTGGACGTAGGGTAAATTGCCCGAACCAGTATACATCATCGTGTCCACTCGGGAAACCATCTCGAGGATAAGTGTGCACTCTTTCGATTACTCGTCGGTGTCCATTCTCGACACCGACAGTTGGCGCGCCAGGTAGGGGGGCAAGCGCACTTCTACGATACCATCAACCTCGAGATGGCCATGCACCGTCTCAACCTTGTTCCCGGCGCCCGAATCCATTTCGGGGAGTTGGATTTTGTCGTTAGGGAGGACGGCGTGACTTGGTTGGCCCCCGAGCCGCAAGTTGCTCTACCTGATGCCAACGGCGTCGACCCTGCACCGACGCAGGAGCCACGGGCTAACGGCACGAGCCGCAGGCCAACCCCCGACGCGATCGACGACCTCGCGGTTGCCATGGGCAGCATGAGTCTCCGGCCGACGACGCCGCCGGGGCCACCACGGGCCCGAGCGACCATGAGCGCCACCCCCGACCATGGCACCCGGATGCACGTCGGGGACCCGTATGTCGTGGCAACATCATCAGGCTGCAGACGTACGGGAGCTCACGGAGATAGATCGATAGCTCTTGCCTTATCTAGGGCCCTACCCCAGCTTCGAGGAGATTTCTCTGCTCTCGTACTGGTACGAGGCCATCATGGAGTACCTCACGGGGGGAGATCCTATCCCTCGGACGGTCCTGATTCAACTGGCGTCCAAATCGGCTCCGTTTGGGTACCACAACGCCATAACCACTATGGCGCACCTCATCCTGAGGGGGATCACGCCAACCCCCGAGGACGTTGAGCTCGTGGCGGCAGCCGGGCCACTCGTCGAGCCCGTCTTCATGCCAGACTCCGACGAGTATCCCGATTCGGGCGACGACGAGTTGGCGGCAAACGGGCCTTACGCCGAGCCCATGTTTATGCCGGACTCCGACGGCTACACCGACTCGGGCGACAACGACAGCTCCGGCTTCGACCCGTTCTGGGCGTGTTTCATGGCGGAAACCCCTGAGGGCCGGGTCGACAATGTTGCCCCCGAGGAGGAAGGCATGCTCAACCCAGCTCTCGAGCGGACGCCGTCACCACGGCGATCGCACACTCCACCGACCTCGCGTTCCGATAGCTCTGACGAGCAGTAGCAGCCGATGCGCAATGCTGACCTCGACGGCAGGCGACGCAAGGCCGACCGCGACCGCGAGCACTATCAGGGAGATGACTCCCCACCTCACCGCCGAGCCGGGCGGGCACGGGGCATGGCCCGTGACGTCCGGCGACGGATCCTCGAGGACGACGACGGTCCTCCCACTCTTCACGCGAGCGAGCGTCGCCGCTGCGGCGGGCTCTGCTCCAACAGCTACTACCCCCGACGACACCTGCTGAGTGGAGAACTCAGCGGGAAATTCGGCGGTTGCTGGATCGCGCCGCCCAGGCTGCAGCGGAAAGCTTCGCGATCGCGGCGTCGAGCATCCCGAGCCGCCGGGCGGACGGTCGTCGAGACCGGGAGCCATCCGTGCACCAACCAGCTCGGGTGCCCTCGGAGAGCCTGCCGCCGGTGCAGGAACGCATCGGACCCGTCCGGGATGCTCGAGTCATCCTCAACGCTCGAGCCCGAGAGTACAGCCCACGACGGGGGGGGCGCTTCGACCCCGAGGAAGGCAGGGGTCGGAGCCCGCCACCCCCAGGGCCACCGGAGGTCGGGCGACACATCCTCCGCTCGCCCTTCCCACAGCGCTTTCGTGCGCCGACCACCGTCACTAAGTACTGCGGGGAGACGAACCCCGGCACGTGGCTAGAAGACTACCGCCTTGCATGCGAGGCGGGGGGAGCTGACCACGAGTACTTCATCATACGGAACCTCCCTCTGTATCTGGACGACTCTGCGCGGACTTGGCTAGAACACCTCCCCGAAGGGTGCATAAACAGTTGTGCGGACCTCGTCGACATCTTCGTTGGCAACTTCCAGGGCACGTACTCGCGCCCTGGGAACCCCTGGGACTTGCGTAGCTGCCGGCAGAAGCCGGACGAGTCCCTTCGCGACTACATCAAGCGCTTCTCCAAGCAGTGCACCAGCCTCTCCCACGTCACCGACGCCGACGTGATTGGGGCCTTCATCTCCGGCACATCCTGCAAGACCTTGGTGCACGAGCTAGGGCGCCGCCCTCCTCATACCACCAAGGAACTCCTCGACGTGGCAACCAGCTTCGCGTCAGGGGAGGACGCGGTAGGCGCAATCTTCAACTTCCACGGCAAGGCCAAGCGGGAGGAGGAGGGCGACGACAACCCCTCCGACCGCAAGGGCCAGAAGAAAAAGAATGGCCGAAAAGGACGACGGCAGAATGACAGCGAGCTCGTTGCTGCAGTCGACACCAAGGGGAAGAAGAAGGCGCCGGCGAAGCCGCCGATCGACTACTTCGAAAAGAAACTAGACCAGTCGTGCCCTCATCATGAGGGTGTGGTGAAACACACTCTCCGCGAGTGTCACCTCATCCCCAAGTTCTTTGGGGGAGAAAAGGGCAAGCCGGAGGCAAAGAGGAAAGCTGGCTCACCCCCCCATAACGATGAACAGGGGGAGGACGAGTCGGGATTCCCCCACGTTACTAACTGTCTCATGATCTTCGGAGGACCGGACTACTACGCCACGAGGCGACAGCGCAAGCTCGAGCAGCGCATGGTCTGCCAAGTCGAAGCGATCGTGCCCGTGCCGTCCAAATGGGCGAAACATCCCATCACCTTCGACCAGTCCGACCACCCGGAGTACGTGCCGAACCCGGGGCGGTACCCCCTCGTCGTCGACCCCATCATCGGCACCAAGCGCCTCACTAAGGTGCTGATGGACGGGGGAAGCGACCTCAACATCATCTACCAGACCACCATCGACGCCATGGGGGTCAACCGTGCCAAGATCCGCCCTGGAGGAGCGCCATTCCATGGAGTTGTGCCCGGACAGCGCGCCGTGCCGGTCGGGCAGATCGACCTGCCCGTCACGTTCGGGACTCACACTAACTTTCGCACTGAGGTGTTGACATTTTAGGTGGTGAACTTCCCCGGCTCTTACCATGCAGTGTTGGGTCGGCCGTGCTACGCCAAGTTCATGGCCGTCCCAAACTACACCTACCTCAAGCTCAAGATGCCGGGCCCCCGAGGAATCATCACCGTGCACTCGTCGGTGCAGCATGCGTACCTGTGCGACATCGAGTAGTGCGACGTTGCTGAGTCGGTGCTGAACTCCCACGAACTGTACATCATCAACACCCTCGCCGGCGACGACCAGGACATGCCGGATGTCCCGAAGGCCACCGCGTCCTTCACGCCCGACGGGGACACCAAGCTCGTGCCCCTCGACCCCAGCAGCTCCGACAGCATGACGGTGCGGATCGGCACCGGGCTCGACCCCAAATAGGAAGACGCGCTCGTCGACTTCCTCCGCGCGAATCGAAGCATTTTCGCGTCGAGGCCCTCGGATATGCCTGGCATTCCGAGGGATGTCGCCGAGCACGCCTTATGGATCAAGCCCGACTCCAAGCCGGTGAAACAATGCCTGCGCCGCTTCGATGAGGTAAAGCGTAGAGTAATTGGTGAGGAGGTTAAAAAATTATTAGCGGCTGGGTTCATTAAGGAAGTGTATCATCCAGAATGGTTAGCTAATCCTGTCATTGTTCAAAAGAAAGGCGGAAAATGGAGAATGTGTGTTGACTACACCGGTCTAAACAAAGCGTGCCCTAAGGATCCGTTTCCTTTACCGCGCATAGATCAGGTTGTTGACTCTACCTCTGGGTGCAAGACCCTATGCTTCCTTGATGCCTATTCTGGTTACCACCAGATCAAGATGCGTGAATCCGATCAACACGCAACTTCGTTCATCACCCCGTTCGGTTCGTACTGCTACGTGACCATGCCATTCGGGCTTAAGAACGTGGGCGCAACCTTCCAGCGTTGTATGGTGAAAGCCTTCGGCAAGCTCATCGGAGAGACCATCGAAGTTTACGTGGACGACATCGTTGTCAAGTCCAAACAGACCGGCAATCTCGTAGCCGATCTGGAGCTAGCCTTCGCTCGGCTCAACGAATGCGTTTTTGGGGTGCCTAGAGGGATGTTGCTGGGGTTTATCGTTTCGCAACGAGGCATCGAAGCCAACCCCGACAAAATCAAGGCTATCACTGAAATGAAGCCTATTCGGGACCTCAAGGGGTTGCAGCATATCACGGGGTGCCTCGCCGCGCTCAGTCGGTTTATATCACGCCTAGGTGAACGGGGTCTGCCCCTGTACCGACTCCTCAAGAAAGCTGACCAGTTCACGTGGACCGACGAGGCTCAAGAGGCGCTAGATAAGCTCAAGGAACTGTTAACCAGTCCTCCGATCCTTACTCCTCCCGCGAAGGAGGAACCTTTGCTTCTCTACATCGCTGCAACCACCCAAGTGGTAAGCACCGCGTTCGTCGTAGAGCGAAGCAAAGAGGGACGCATTCTAAAAGTGCAGCGCCCAGTCTATTTCATTAGCAAAGTCTTGTCCGACACCAAGACACGCTATCTGCAGATCCAAAAGTTGGCATACGCCCTCCTCATCACGAAGAGGAAGCTAAAGCACTACTTCGAGGCACACCCCGTCACCGTGGTATCGACCTTTCCTCTAGGAGAGGTCATTCAGAACCCTGAAGCCACGGGTCGGATAGCCAAGTGGGCGCTCGAGCTAATGGGCTACGAGATTACCTACGCTGCTCGCACGGCGATCAAATCACAGGTTCTCGCCGACTTTGTCGCGGAATGGACCGAAGTCCAGCTACCCCCGGCTCCCATCCAGCACGAATGCTGGAAGCTATTCTTCGACGGCTCACTGATGAAAAGCGGTGCCGGAGCCGGACTAGTATTCATCTCTCCTCTTGGGGTCAGGTTGAAGTATGCTCTACGACTTCACTTCAAAGCCTCCAACAACGTCGCTGAGTATGAGGCTCTGGTCAACGGCTTGCGCATAGCCAAAGAACTCGGCATAAAACGCCTCGAGGTCCGAGGCGACTCGCAGCTTGTCGTTGATCAGGTTATGAAGGAGTCGAGCTGTCACGACCCCAAGATGGCAGCCTACTGCCAGGAAGTGCGTAAACTCAAAGAGTGTTTCGATGGCCTAGAGCTAAACCACGTCCTTCGACGGGACAACGAAGAGGCGAGCCGCTCTCGGCCAAAATGGCCTCAAATCGAGATCACGTTCCTAGCGGGATATTCACTAGAGATCTTGCCCAGCCCTCGGTCAAAGCTGGAGGCGACTCCACCCCCGACCCCGAGGCGGCTCGATCGACCCCACAGGCAGACCCTACCTCTTCTGACCCCGGAGCGGTTCGCCCGACCCCTGGGGGCGACCCCTCTTCTGAACCTACCGTTTTCGTAGTCACGGGAGCGGATGAGGGGTCGACCTCTTCGGACCCGAGCCTGAGGAGGATTGGAGGACGCCATATCTCGACGCCTCGTTCGAGAAATCTTGCCCGCGGGAAAGATGAAGCTTCGGCTGCTTCGCCGAGCCAAATCATTCGTCATCATCGATGGTGATCTATATAAGAAAGGGCACTCGGGTGTCCTTCATCGATGCATTCCGTTGCTCACGGGGCGTGCCCCGGCTGGAGGATATCCACGCGAGCATTTGTGGACATCACGCCGCGCCACAAACGATCGTGGCCAAAGCTTATCGCCAAGGTTTCTACTGGCCCACAGCGGTGGCAGACGCAACAAAAATCGTCCGGTCCTGCAAAGGATGTCAGTATTACGCCAAGCGGACACATTTGCCGGCGCAGGCCCTGCAGACGATCCCCCTCACATGGCCATTCGCGGTCTGGGGTCTGGATCTCGTAGGGCCCCTCCTTAAAGCGCCCGGGGGCTTCACACACGTTCTGGTTGCAATTGATAAGTTCACAAAGTGGATCGAGGCTCGACCCCTCGGCACCATCAAGTCTGATCAGAGTGTGCTATTTTTCCCCGACATCGTCCACCGCTTCGGCGTACCCAACTCGATCATCACGGACAATGGCACACAGTTCACTGGGAAAAAGTTTCTGGTGTTTTGTGACGAGTTTAACATCCGTGTCGATTGGGCATCTGTTGCGCATCCTCGCACTAACGGACAGGTCGAGCGAGCCAACGGCATGATACTCCAGGGCTTGAAGTCTCGGATCTTCAATCGTCTCAATCAGTATGGCCGGCGATGGCTCACTGAGCTCCCAGCAGTGCTGTGGAGTCTGAGAACGACCCCGAGCAGAGCGACCGGGCATACCCCTTTCTACATGGTCTACGGGGCAGAGGCTGTCCTGCCTACCGACCTAGAATACGAGGCCCCGCGGGTCAGGGCTTACACGGAGCCAGTGAACCAGACCTACCTGGAAGATGCCATGGACCAGCTCGATGAGGCCCGCGACGTCGCGCTGCTTCATTCTGCTAAGTACCTGCAGTCCCTACGTCGGCACCACGCTGCGGGGTCGAGCGTTTAACGTCGGAGACCTTGTCTTACGTGTGCGGCAGGACACCAAAGGGCGTCACAAGCTGACGCCACCATGGGAGGGACCCTTCACCATTGCCGAGGTCCTCCGACCAGGGGCGTACAAGCTAAAGGATGATAAGGGGCAGATCGTCAAAAACGCCTGGAACATCGAGCAGTTACGTCGCTTCTATCCTTAAAAGTTCATTTTTTCTCTTCTTTTTCGATTCGTATTAAGTACTTCGCTATGTACTCGTACCTTTTCTTGTTATCAACCAGCTAAGCATGTTTAATATGAGAAATCTTTTCCGTAAAGTAATGTCTCGACCCCTGGGGTCGGCGCTCGTCCTTCTCTTGTTAAACCACTGAAAAGGCAAACCGTCCGGCTTCGGATAACGCCCCGGCCCTCTCACTTAAAGGATTGTGTATAGGAAAGGAAGTGGCCCTAGCACCCAAAAAACGTCTTGGCTGCCTTGTCTAACGCCCCGGTGGCTAATGACACAGTCAGGTGAGGGTCGGCTAGCCATGTCTGACCTCAACACGGCTTCTAAGTAAAGAGCGTCGCTGCGTAGGAAGTAGCCGGTTTACTACATCCCTAGGTTAGGAAAAAAGATCCCGAGGGTCAGGAATCGCTGATCTTGGGCACCTAAGCGAAATAATTTTCCACCAGGCGTGGCATGCCACCCGGCGGGTGTCCAAGTACGAAAGCAATCCGTCCTACCTAGAAATATCTTTTCACCTAAAAAGGGAGTAATTCGAAAATAAAAACAAAGACAAGTTAACTACGGTTATTACACATAACTGACAATAAAGTCTTCGGGCATCAAAAAGCCCACAAACCAAAAGTAAGCAAATGTTTTTACTCCCGCTGAGGGAGCACCAGGTTCGCCAGGGCGGTCGGCAAGAGCGTCGGCCTTGTTTTGCCACCAAAGACGCGGAGAGCCGACGCCGGCTTCGGAAATCTCCCCGAAATATCCCTCGCTGACGCCGCCAAAGTTGAAGCTCTCATCGTAGTGAGAGCGGGTAATGGCGAACGCCTCCCGGATCCCGGTTCGAAGAGCATCGCGCTCCAAGTGACCGACCCACTGGGGCAGTAGGGATAACCGCGCGGTGAGGGAGCCGTCGGGGGGGGTCGATACCGGGCCGTCGAGGGGCCGCTCAGCGGCGGTTTGAGACCGGCGTTCTGCTGCTTTGCGGTTGTGAAGTGGACGCCAGCGCGTAGCCACCTCCTCCGGACATCAGCTGGGCCGCCTTCTCGGCGTTCGTCTTCCCGCCCGCTCGCGCTCCAGCTTGCTCTTGAGAGCGGCGACCTCGTCCCGAAGCTTGTTCCGCTTACCGTCAATGCGGGTCTCGGACGCGCGGCTGTCGTCACCACTTCGCGGCGGAGGCGCTCTGTCTCAAGACGCTCTGCTCCGAGGTCTTGCTCACATCTGCCGGAGCCGATCGCCTGGCTGCTCCGCCTCCCCGAGCAACTCCCGGACATGGGCGTTGCGCCGCTCAAGCTCTTCCTGGACACGCCTCGCCTCCGCATCATCCACCTCTTGCCGGCGCAGGAGGCTCATGTACTTCTCCCCCACTTCCTCGATATCGTGGCCAACGTCCCTCAGACGAGCACGGATTTCCTCGATCGTCTCCATTGCCTCCTCCCACCGAGGATGCTGCTCGTACAAGAGGCGAGACTTCACCCGGCCCATACGCAGCGCCGTCTGTCCACATGGCAACATGTGGATGAATCACCAGTCTTGTCAACCGGAAAAGACAAGAGAAAGCGCGAACTGGGAATACCTAGTAGAGCGACGCCGTTGGCCTCATCTGCGACACCAGTGCAGTAACGTTCTGGTTTATAGCTGCCATCGCCGCCTCGAAGGAGGAAAGAACCTCCCACTCGGCGCGATCGTCAACCACCAGAGGCTCTAGGGAGCAATCGCGCGGGTGGGGAAAACTCGAGCCGGGATCCTCCCCAGAAAAGGTGAGGAGCCCCGACGCCGCTCGTCATCGTCCCGATGGCGCCACCCGCGCCTGAAGGTGGAGGCGCATCGCCCGTGGATTACGGAGGAGCAGGAGGCGTGGCGGCATCGGGGCCATGCCCTCTGCCCTCCTCGAAGCCGGGAGCAGAGGTCTCCTCCAGCGCCGCTTGGGCCACAGCGCCCGGGGGCTCAAGCCCGCGGGACCCCTCGTCCTACGAGCCCTGTGTCAAAAGCAGGACCCCTCTGGCCCCTGACGCCGGCGCTGCTGACTCCTCTTGGGAAGGGGCAGCATCGAGCAGGGGAGCAAGGCCTCCACCCGAAGAAGGGGTCCCAGTCGCGGCACCGCCCGCCTCCTGCTGCTTCCTCAGCGCCTTCAGGGGCACAAGCGTGAGGCGCCCGGGGGGTCGAACCCGGCTGCGGTAAAGCAGGGAAGGGTCGAGATCGAGAAAAGGCAAAAAGCTAACGCGAACCAGTGCTAACCGAAAACATACCTCCGAGGCGCGAAGCATGCCACCTTCGAGGCCGGCTCCACCGATGATGATTCTGCGGTATCCGGGCAGGGACGCTTCCCTTTGCCCCGGACGTCTTGCTGGGGCACCATCCCCGAACCCGCCTCGCCCGGAGCACGATCTGCTGCCACACCCTCGGCACCCTCGATAGCCGAAGGAGCCGCAGGAAGAGGGTCGGAACGAGCTGACTCATGCCCACCCGCGGCCACGGCCTGGCTCAGTGGCTCCAGGGTCGCACCCTGGGACCCAATCACGAGCACGGCCCCCATGGTGTGGGCCATCTCGTCCAAATTCTGAAGGTCGCGCCCGACGCGCTCCCCCACGTCCGTCCCACCTTCCTCGATGAAGATAGGATTCCTTGAGCAGCCCGCCACGCTGCTTTCGCCTCCTAGGAAGGGGTCGACGAAGCCCTGACTGGATCCATCAGAGCGAACGCTGAGCTCCTCCTCCTCTGTGTCAGAGAGGGGGGTTAGGTCGCGTTCCTCGCGGAGGCGATTCTCCGCCCGCCTCGCCTTCCTCTTCTCCTTCTTGGCGTGACGAGCCTCGGAGACGGCCACGTTCGCCGCTCGCTGAGCCGCCGTACGGGGGAGAGGCACCGGATCTTCCTTCAAAGGCAGACTCGGGGGCTGGTGCGGCGGAAATACGTCAGGAATGGCTCTAGGAGAAAGGAAAGGAAAAATCTAAACAATCAAATACTCACGAATGTCACGGCGTTGGCGTCTGGCCTCATCGGGGGTTGGTCCGGCACGGGCGACTCCAGGGGTACCGGTGTGCCGGCGGAGTTCTTCGGCGCCGCCAACAGGTTTCAGAGTCGACGGGTGGCAGCGGCGGCCGAAAACGGCCCTCCCCTGAGCACCATGCCTGAGGGGTCGGAGCCGGCCACCATCCCCCACAGCGGGAGGCGGCGCGACATCAGCGGTGCCACCCACCCGCGCGGAGCCGGGCATCCACAATGCCGGCCCCGGTCAAGCCCCAGTGCCGCAAGATCCTGATGGCCTCCAGGTGGTGCTCAAGCTTCTCGATCTCCTTCGAGTTCACCCCGACGCGCCAATTTATCGGGCGCTCAGGGAACGACACGTGGGAGAAATCGGGGAGCGGCGCCGTCTCCGAGTTCTTGAGGTAGAACCACCCGGAGTGCCACCCTCAGTTTGACATGGACGTCTTCACATCCACGTAGAACTTAGTGCGCTCCCCACGGGGAGCGATGCCGGCGCATCCCGCGGGGAGGTCATACTCCGGCGCATCGTCCTTCGCCCACCGCTTCACCAACTGTGCAGAGAAGAAAAACTTCCACAGCCCGTAATGAGGCAGGATCCCCAGGTATCCCTCACACAGGGCAACGAACACCGCCATGTGCAGAATCCCATTGGGATTCAGATGGTGGAGCTCGACGCCGTAGTGATGCAGAATCCCGCGCACGAAGTCGTGAGCGGGGGACACCGAGCCCCCCGCTCATGAAAAGCCGCGAAGGAGACGATGTACCCCATCGGCGGCCGAGGAGATTCGTCCTCCAATGGGAGAATCCACTCCCCCACCTCCGTCAAGGGCGGCAGAACGCCCTCCGCCACGAGGCGCTCCATCTTCGGCGCCGTCAGGTTGCTGCGCGGCCACGGGAGTACGCCTCCACTCGCCATTGAGGTGAGAGATGGGACGTGGGAAGACGAGAACGCAGACGGCGGCGGCGGCGGTAGAAAGAGCAAGCGAGGCAGAGAGAGGACTCGGGGGCTTTTCTGGCTGCGAGACAAAGATGCACAGTGCGGCTAAGAAAAACCCTCTTCCTTCCTCTCAACGCCTTAAAAAGAGAACAAACCGCCCGTTGCGCTGCTCTCGGGGACGTGGGCGACGTGCCCCGGACCCACGCAAGGACAGATACTCTGAGCGCATTAACTCCGCTCTGAGGCGTGCGGCCGTCAGCCCGCGCGTGCTGACGGTTCCGTCCCGTCCCATCGAAAACACTGTGGCGCCCGTCCCGGAACAACCCCTCGGGAAGCCTCGGGTCCCGCGTTGACCACAGAGAGGGCGGGGCAGCGCGCCTACGAAACAGGCCTACGTAAAGGGGTAATCCTGAAGCCGGGGTCGGCCAGACCGATGGGACGTCTTTGTCCATTTCCAGACCCTCGGCGGAGAAAACCCTAACCAAGTACAAGAGCCACTGTTCTCCGAAGAACAAAGAAAACCCCAACGAAAAGGGGGTCCGCTCGATCGTTCGCTCCAGTGGCTCGAACACCACCAAGATCAAGAACAAAATATGAAATCTTGACAGAAGAACAAAAGCGAGCATTCCTTCAAAGTCATTGATTACAAAACAAATCGCCTCATAGGCGAACCTAAAACGCTAAAGCCACATCAGCGGCGCTATGCACAGACCCACGGCGCGGCTACCCTAAGCCAGCAACTACCGCCGGCGCCAACGTGGAGAGGATCATGAAGGCGCAGGCGTCCACCCGTCCGGCGCAACCAGGTACATGTCTTCCAAGAAGACAATGGAGATAAACCCGGAGAACGCCGGACTGGTAGAGCGTCGCGGCGGAGCCACGCCAACCGGGAAGACCCCACGGCGCCTCAGGGCGCGTCGTGGATCACCTCCTCCGCCGTCACCACCTCCACGACGGCATCAGCGGCACCCTCGTACTGGCGCACCAGGTGCTCCAGGTCCCCGAGGCTCTCGCCCTTAGGGGAGCTCGATGTAGCCCCGGAGGTCGACGCGGGAGCGGCGGTGCGCTATCGCCAGCGCGGAAGCCGCCCCGCGGCGACAACCGTGCGACGTCACGTCGCAGACGCGACCAAGCACGCGGCTCAGCCGCTCCGCCAGGAGCTGGCGCCGGGAGCCCGGACGTAGGCCACAATGGCCTCGGCCGCCGGGCGCATAACCTGGAGCTCGGCCGTGAGCTCCGCCACGCGCTCGTCCGACTCCTCCAGATTGGCGCGCGCGTCCTCCGCCTCCTCCTCCGCGTGGGTCAACGCGCAACGATGACCGCGCGAAGGCAGGCGCGGGAGCTCTTCGACGGTCTCCGGCCTCTCGCCGGCCTCGGCGCCCTCGACCGGCCCCCGCGGCGGCGTCGCCGGCTGCGGGGAGGCGGCGGGGAGCCGGCACGCAAGAAATCACCCTGCAAGGATCAGCATTGGGCAAAGGATGAGAAAGACCCTCCTCCGGTGCAAAGACTAAGATCGAAGAAAAACCCTCTTCCCACCGCAAGCATTGCACTCACCCGGGGATGCGGCGGCGGCCGCGCGGGGGCTCCTCCGACGAGCCCCCCTCCGCTGGGCGCTTCCCACGATCCATCACTCTCCTCCTCTTTCTTGCTTTCTCGGCGACGGCCGGCGGCTGGAAGAAGGAGGGAAGAAGTGCTAGATGGCTGGAGTGCGGAGTGAGGGTGGAGGAGAGGGTGACTGGATCTGTCCACACACACCACGCCCTCCTTAAATAGAACGGCCGACGCTCGTGTGGATCTGAAAAAACGCCTCTTGGCGTTCCACGTCGCCCATCATTGCAACCGTGGCATCGTGCGCGTCGTGGAGGGAATCGAACCGCCGCATCAAGCGTCCCGAGGCGGCATTAACACCTGGGGCCACGAAGCCTCTCGGCGTTCCGGTCTCGGGCGTTGAAAAGGGACGGGAGCAAAGACTATAATGCCCTCGCAATAAAACGGAGAGACGCGTTCGTGCAAAAGGGTGCTGTTCGACCTTCTCTCACCAAATGCTGCCACGACTACGCTTTCTGAGCCTCTGCACGAGTGTACCACTCCTGCAGAAGGCTCGGGGGCTACACCCGGTGGGTGCGCTCGCGCGCACCCACCTGGGGAAGGCGAATCACAACTACGCTTTCTGAGCCTCTGCACGAGTGTACCACTCCTGCGGAAGGCTCGGGGGCTACACCCGGCGGGTGCGCTCGCGCGCACCCACCTGGAGGGAAAACATTCAGAGAAACCCTCTGTGTTTCCCTTGACAGAATAAGTCTAGCATGAAGAGGAACACCCAGTTCCACTCCATGCTCGGGGGCTACTGTCGAGGGTCAAAACCACGGCCCTCTAAGGACCGGGATAAAGCAATCTTCAAAAACAAAAACACCTTGCCAGATCAGGGTCCTCACGGCCCAGCCCACGGCACGAAGCTTAAAGCATTTCTGGCCCAGCCACGGCAACCAGCTAAGGCCCGCGGGATAGAAACCACCGCCAGGGGATCGACCCCCGGGCGACCTCCGATCGCCCGACCCCTACCCACCGCGGGGAGGGGGGTCGGAGTCCGACCCCGTCCCCAAAAAGCGAGCCGGGGCGCACCGTGCGATTCCCGCCAAGTCGAAACGGGCATGCAGTTCCGTAGCGGTCACGGGGATGCACCGTATACTTTTTGGTAGGAGAGGACGGGGCCGCCAAGTAACCATGGAACATTTCGTTGTTCCCACGCCTTCTACCTGACAAGTGCGGTGCTGAGCCCTGTACTGTCCCGGTACGTATGAGAGCCCCGTGTATGCGTTCCCGTAGGGGGCGCTGGGTCTCAGATTACCCCATGACAGCTCGTCCCGGCCAGATGCGGATAAAGGAGTGCCGCTCGTACCAACACCATGGCCAAAGTACCGGACGACGACCGAGCCGAGACACATCCTACAAGGCGAACCAGGCGCGTCAGGAATCAACCCTGCACGCCTGGCGACTCCACGGCCGGCTCCCTATAGGCCAGCATTTGACCCGAGACACCCACAGTCAACAGAACCGCACAACCCCGTTCAGGTATAGCCTTTCCTACCTGAAAGGGCTATAAGGCCAAGAAGAAGGACAATGACGTGCGCTACAATTGCCCGCGGCTTCCGGGGAATGTCCCAATCCTTGTAGGCCACGACTTCACGATCACTACACGCGCATGCCCTCTCCTGTGAGCCTCACCTTGAACTATAAAAGGGAGGACTTGGGCCCCTGAGCACGTGTGTCCATCACCCGATTCACATTACACATACGAAACGCACAACCCCGAACCTAGTTTTCCTACTCCGAGACTTGGGAGTCTATCCCTCTCTCGACCCCTCTTGTACTCCCCCATACAAGCTCCTGAGTAACACGACCCAGCTCTCACTGGACGTAGGGTAAATTGCCCGAACCAGTATACATCATCGTGTCCACTCGGGAAACCATCTCGAGGATAAGTGTGCACTCTTTCGATTACTCGTCGGTGTCCATTCTCGACACCGACAGATACTGTGGTCTTTTTATAGGTGAGTGTTAGTTAGATGGTAATTCTCAATAATTTAAATCACCAATTTGGAGAATCAGTTGGTCCCAGTAATTTTTGACAATCTTTTGTGGTACCTATTAATGTTTTAGTGGATAACCTTCTGCTTCTTGCTATATCATTCGGTTGCTCCAAGGGCTCATTGTCATTTACTTATCTAGGTTTGCCTTTAAGTATTGCAAAAGCATCCATTGTAGATTTCTAGTCTCTAGCCTCTAGTAACTAAATGTGAGAGGAGGCTAGTCAGTGTCCCCTCCTTTTAAGTCAACCAGGTCAAGTAGAATTTACAAATAGTCTTCGTGGCCTTGCTAGCTTTTTTTCTATCGGCACTTATCTATTGCTGAAAATAATTATCAAGCAAATTTATAAGTTTTGAAAGCATTACTTGTCGCGAGGGTCAGATGATAAAAACAGGAAGCCACATAAGGAAGGTTGGCCTATGGTTTGTACTCCAAAGTAGGAAAGGGGTTTGGGGGTACTTAATCTTCACACACACAATTAGTATCTACTACTTAAATATCTACACAAATTTTATAACTGTTTAAATACCCCTTAAGTTCAACAGGTTTGGAATAGGTATTATATAGATAGGAGGCTTCCTAGTCTTACCAATAGCTTCAAGGATTTCTTTTGGTGGCAAGATATTTTAAAAATTCTTGGATTCCTTTTAAAGGAATGGTCATGGTACATGTCAACTCTTGAATAGGTATTATACAGAAGAGAGGCTTCTTAGACTTACCAATAGCTTCAGCTATTTTTTCTTGTTATATCTTTGGAATGGCAAAGTTCTACAAGAAGTCTATCCAGAATATTATCTTCCACTACATTCTCTTTTTATATTCAGTTTGAGGGGAGCTTGGAACCTTGGTTCAGATTATCAATATTCAGTAGTAGGCCAATCTTTGGTCCTATTTATGGGGCTTTAGTATCTTTTCTTCAAGCAAAACTTATAAAATATAGATTGGTTCATCAATCTGGCCTTTAGGTTGTTATGGAAATCCTCTTGTCAAAATAAGCATTAATTATTCTTCTAGTTAGTACTCAAAGACTAGCTCAGTAGTTGAAATTTATCTACTTCATTGCACATATATGTTTCTTGCTTTATCTTATAGTGGGTTGCCCCGTTGCTATAGATTGCTAGAACACTTTGATTCTTTTTATACCAGCACACATTGATTTCTTGCAAGTCATTTCAACCTTAAAGATCAGCTTAGGCTATCATCATAAAGAATAGTCTACCATTTCTACTACCAATGAATTTGCATTGAGCTAAAAGCCTCCAACCAATCCATGCCCAATATGACATCATAAGTGACCAGTGGAAAAACTCTAAAGTCACACTAAAAAGTGCAGGGTCCAATAGACTAGGAAACAACCAATAATAGACTGTTGGAGCTCAGCACACCACCTTAAACAACTTGAACCTATGCATGGGCAGCCATGACACTTGAGAGATTTGAGAAGCCACTGGCTTGTTCAGTGATGAAGGAAACTGAATCGCAAGATATGGACTGATAAGTGTTGAATGTAGCCTAAAAAACTCATAGCATGCACAACCCTAACATTAGTGGCTAGCCTTTAGGATTGCCAAGTACAATAGTTTAGCAGTATCACTAGTATCGAAAGATAGCTCAGTTGAATCCTCTTCGAGGCAAAACCTCCAAACAACCTCCACTACTAACAAAACTTCTAGAGCACAATAATGATCGTAGCTCCACTTGCCATTGCATTTGTAGCAGATACCCATCGCACGGCGGTATGATAGTGAAGTGGTAGGTGCTACTGTGGGAACCATCGGCTTGTCTAAGCTTAGAAGACATGGCAAAGGTAGCACAATCTTGGTCACAGGGAAATAGTTTAGCAGATGAACTCCGGTCACCACCATGTTAAGGTTTTGCCAGCATCAAAATGCCAAGTTCTTCATGCAGCAAAGCCAAGACACAAACACTATCCGGATCTTTCGGGTGTTGGACAAGCATAATAGACTTATATCAACATGAATGGCATCAATTAACGCATCTGTGAGGTTTGGAATTGGGGGAATAGGAAGCTAAGTTCTGCCAATTTAACAAACACAACTAAGAAGCAAATTATGCAGATAGTGACCAAAATGATCATGTAGGAGGGTGCAAAAGGAGGACCAGCTAGCTGTTCGAACCTTAACCTAGCCCAACTAGTTGGAACTAGTGAGCGATCATTACCTCCAAGCGCATCTTAGGCACATGAACCCATAGCGACTCATTGACCTGCACATAGTGAAATACTTCTCATGGCATGATTGCTAAAGACGTGGGTGTCCCATCGAATTACTAAAACTGGAGTTTAGGTTAATGGCTGGACGGTAGGGGAAGATGCAAATGTGTAACACCTCGGCCCAGGGCTTAATAGGATTAACAGGATACTCATACCAACAAGTTGTAACTTTTTTTTAGAAGCCCATTTCTAAAGAACTCTAAAGTTAAGCGTGCTTGGCCTATAGAAATCTATGGATGAGTGACTGACCGAAAAGTTCTTCGGGTGCACATGAGTGAGCACAAAGTGTGTAGAAAAGATTGATGGTAGTCTATGTCCTAGAAAAGCTGCCAGATGTAAGTGGAACTGGCCTTGAGGAGGCGGGACGTTACAAAATGCAAATGGCGAAGTGTGGGAACGAGGACTCAAAAGAGGCAAAAGGAAAGGAGGAAGTTGAGGAAATTGTTGTGCACCCTTGACTGGGACATGAGATATGGCCATAACAGACCAAAACCCACTATGGAGAAATCTAAGGATGAGTGACCGATCAGGAAGTTCTTCTCAGGTGTGCATGACTGGGCACAAAATGCGCAAAAAAGATTGGTATTTGTCTGTGAGGGCAGTCTATGTCCTAGAAAAATTTGTTAGATGTAAGCTGGCCCGGCCTTAATGAGGTGGGACGTTACAAAATGCAAATGGAGAAGTGTGGGAATGAGGACTCAAAAGAGGTGAAAGGAAAGGAGATTGAGGAAATTGTTGTTTACCCTTGACTAGGATGTGAGATATGGTCATAACAGACCAAAACCCACTATCTCAGTGATGATTCTAGGGCAAGGTGGCTAGAGACCTGGCACCTGAGCGCACGACATCCATAGAAAGGATCTAGTAAGCTAGGTTAGTGCTTATTGACCTCCATCTTCAAATCATTGATAAAGGCTTCGACCTTAGGACCCTAAGTATCGAGATCTGTAGCCACCACCTCTAGAGTAGCAACACAATCATCATGCTCAATGTGTGCCTGTTGGTGGTCCTTAACTCATATTTTTAACCACCAACTTTCATATGAAATATACTAAAAATAATGCCAAACTTAGTGGTAGGGCTTATAACTAACAACGTTCCATAAGTTTTGGTGATTTATCTTTTGCAGGTGGACAATCATTAAAACCATCACACATGGGCTCAAAATCATGTAAGATACACATAAAACATTAACTAGTATGAGCCCAAGTGAAGAAGCCCATTTACCAGGCAAATCCGGGCCCAGAGCACAGAGAAAATCAGCCCAAAAACCAATCCAAAACACCTCAACTTCGCGAGCAACCACCATAGGCCCATCCAAGAACATCAGGGGAGACCACCCACCAAAGCTGGGGGCATTTGGGCCCAGCCATGGTGCAGCCGCACCATGGTGCGGCCACACCCCCACTGGCCCCGTTCGGCCCAGGTTTTGGTCGGTTGCTTCCCACCGACGTTCCAAAGACAGTGGCATGCGGGATTTTGGTTCAACGTACCTGGACAGTCGGTTTGGGTGTAATTTTGCATAGAGGCCCCTCCACTCCAATTACAAAAGGAGGCCTCCTTCTCCTCATTTGAAACACACCTCTACACTTGAGCTCCATTCTTCATATTCTTAGTAGTAGTGTCCCTCTAGGTGGTTCTCACCTAGTTGTAGTATAGAAAAGAGGGAAGAGAGGTGAGGGAAGAGAGTGGAGGAGGAATCCGGAGCTGTCGGCTTCCTCTTTGTCTTGTACTCGGTGCCCCGGGTAGGAGCGTAGGAGGGCCGGAGGTGTCGGCCCCTCCTCGACTTTTGTACCTCTACGGAGATGACTCGCCGGAGTAATATCTAGGTTTTTCTTTCGGTAATTCCAAGTTTTCTATTTGATTAAATTGAGTTCTTGCTTTACTTTGCTTATGGGATCTCCACTCAATCGAGTGCTTTAGTCTAATTAAGATATTGGACTAGAGTAGTAGCCGTTAGCGTAGACGTGGTGTCTGTGCTAGCGAGTTACCTGAGTTTGCGCCCAATCCCACGGATAGTTGTGGTAGCCCCGGTGATAGCTCCGACCAGGCCTTTGTAATCCACCACGCTCGGGTTGGTGTTTCCGTAGAGCTTTTGGCAGCCTTCCCCTGACTACCGCTTCCCAGTCTCTTTGAGAGTCGGAAAGGTACTGCTGCTCCGAAGTAAGTGAAGTTTAGTGAGCCTGAATCTTGGTCATCTAGCTTATCTTAGAAGAACCTTAGAAAACCCCTCTCTACCCACCAAAAATAGTTATTCCTTGGACGACCTTGATCCTTTCTAGATCACTTCTTGTTCCCCGTGGAAATCGATACCTAGGAATACTCTGGGTGAAAGCTACAGAGGTATCCATGCGCTTGTGGATTTATCTATTTGCGTTAACTAATACCAACAAGCTTTCTGGCGCCGTTGCCGGGGAACGGTAGCTGTTCTAGAATAGAAGCAAGTCGTCCGTGTATCCTTTTTTTACCCCATCATATGCACCATACCACCACCACCATCCCTATCACATGGATTCCACTCCTACTTATAAATATTCCGCTCCAAAGGATGATGCATTGGAGCCTCCACCATCATCACACCCCATCCTTATAGATGGCTTTAGCTTTGCTCTGCTTTCATAGCCATGGTTCGGGCGCAACCCTTCTCCGGGCAGCAAGACGAAAATCCTTATACCCACCTTCAGGAATTCGAGCACTTGTGTTCTTGCCTAATTTGATCTGGCATGACACAAGAGACCATTAAATGGAAATTGTTCCCATTCTCCCTTTTGGGAATAGCGAAACAATGGTATGCTCATACCGTAGGAGGTGTTCATGGAAATTAGGATGAACTTCAAGACAAATTTTGTCTTGCTTTCTTCCCTATTTCCCGAGTTGCTGCCCTCCAAATAGAACTACTTACCTTTCAACAAAAGGAGGAGACTCTAGGAGCAGCCCGGGCTAGGTTTTTAAGCCTTGTTAATACCGGTCCAGAACTTTCCTTGCCCAACCATGTCCTTCTTTACCATTTCCATCTTGGTCTTAGCAAGGAATCTGCTCTCCAACTTGACTTATCTTCTGGAGGCTCATTCATGTAACACCCCTGGTGTTGGGCTCACTAAATCACATGCATTAACTGGCCATAAGCATCATCATCATCTCATATATGCATGTGTATGACAAGTTATTATGCATTTTCCATGTTTGAATTCATGTAATGATCATGCTATGCTTGATGGATGGTATGTCATGACTTACAAAGTGTCACCTGTGCTCTACAGTAGCTTAATCATGCTTAGGACACTTAATAAAACAATGTTTGTATTAAGCACTTTGCCTAATTAAGCTCCTAGGTGATGGTTGACCTTAAAAGGCCTTCAAAGCTACTTTGTTTGACTGTTTCAAAAGTGCAAGCTAGAAACTTTGCATGGCAGTGAGTCCTAAATAAAGGTTGTAGAGCATTTAGTAAGGAACAAACTTTATTTTGGGCTCAAGCCATGAAAATGGGTGCAAGGTGCTCAAAATTTCACATTACTGTCGAAATCAGTGCTGAATTGAGCCTCTAAAAAATGGCTAAGTCGTATGTTGTTTTCAGTTTCAATTAGGGTATTTCACTGACCTATATCTTGCGAACCAGTCCAAACCAGAGAAAGTATGTGTAAGAAAAGTTGTAGATTGGCAATAGGGCTAGAACTTTTAGTAATACACTTTTTGCTAGTTGTGCACGGTTTAGGAGTTAATTGTCGCCAAAAATCGGTCGTCAGTCGGCCTTCTGCTCGACTGAAACGGCGCCATCGTCATTCAAACGCCGGGGCAGTGGCCGACCGCGTGCAGGACTTCGACGTCGCGTGGCGTGCACGCCCGCGCATTGAAGGCCACCTCGCCGCGCCCGTGCAGTAGAGAAGAGGAGGTTGCGCTGCTCTACTCTCTCTCTCCCTCCCATTTCCCTCTCACTCGCCCGGCTTCCTCCCTCTCCTTCTTCTTCCTGACCGGACGAGCAGCAGAGCATCGCCGCCGCCTTCTTGCAAAATTCCCGGCCACCGCACTTCCTCCATTCAATTCCTCCCTACCGAAGCTCTGCCATGGCCTTCTCTTGGCCTACAACCTAGCCTCGTCGACCGTCATTGCTAGGTGAGCACGCTAGGCCGTAGCCGCCGCCATGACCGCCTTTGCCGCCGCTGAGCTCGAGCTCGACGCGGTCGGGCTGGCAAGGGCCTGCTCCATCCTGTCTCTCCATTGTTTTATCTTCTCCTTAGGTCTAGGAAGCCCGTGACGCAGACGTCGAGCCCTCCCTTGCAGCCACCTCTCCGGAACACGCTCGCCGCCGCCATGCGCTCACCGCCGCTCCGCCATGTGCGAGGCCCAGCTCACTGCTGGGGAAATGCTGGCGCATAGCTCGGCCCAAAGCTTCGTCGAGGCTTGCTAGTGCTGACGCGCTGCTCGCCAGAGCTCGGCATGGCCAGAATCGGCCGGGCGCGCCATCGGGTTGGGCCGCCGTGCCGCCATTGCCGGGCGACGAGCCGGCCTCCCGTGCCTCTCTCTTGCAATAGGATAGGTCTTCGGCGCGCGGGCGTGGAGATTACGCCGGTGTGGTCCTCGTCGCCGGCGACCTCACCGTTGTTCAGCTGGCGGCCGGTCAATCGCCGCTGCTCTGCTTTGTCTCGCTGGCCAGTGGGCCCGTTGACTCTCGGGGCCCACGCGTCGATCTGTTTTTAGAAATTAGGTTTTCGTTTTTTTTACTTCCAGAAATTGCTCCAATCTTCTTCAATTCATATCTAGAGCTTGACATGTCCTTTTGAGGTGATTCCAATTTTGCTGTGTTCCTAGTGGTGTCTAGTTTTTAATAAAATTATGAAACATGCTATGTGCTGCAGTAGAATTTGCTTGGTGTATTTATTTTGTTCTATGCCTTGGAAATTGGTTAAATGCATAACTAATTATTAATTGATGATAAAAATGTAAATCCAGTTGGATTGGCTTTGTTTTGTCATGCTTTGTCTAGGAAAAAATGTTGGGTGGCATGTAAACATGTTTGGCAGGGCAGTTTGCTATTTAACTTGATTAAATGCCTTGAATCTAGTACATTTTGCCATAAAATAAATATGCATGCTCTGGATATTAAATTTGGCACACTGTATCTTTGTGGTTTAGTGTAGCTAAGAAAAATTTAAAAAATCTGTTGTTTGATACTTTTCAAATGGGTTTATGAATTATCCTTCTTTAAGCTTGTGTAGATTGTTCTTTTACTACAGGCAGTTATACTTAATATTTTAATGTGCAAATTGAAATGTGGTCTATGTGAGCTATGAGTAGTCCACTATAATTTTTATAGATTTTTCTGAGTTCATTTGCTATGTGCTCTATTATTCCCTTAGATACTTAAGTAAAATGAAAAAGGTATCTTAATAAATATTTTAAGATGAACCATCATGTTTTTTCTGTGAATCATTAATCATGCTTTAACTGTTGGTTGAGTTGGGTGAGCTTAGTTTGCATGTTTCAACATGAGTAAATAATTAATTCTCCAATTTAAGCTTTTCTGGACAGGTTGTAGCACTTTTGGTTTTGCATGCTTTAGGTGATGTTTTCTGGCTTGGTGATCTATAGCAGAGTGGTAGATAATTTCATTATCTAGTTGCTCTTAAAATTTGAGAGCATTTGGTTGAGTAGTTTATGAGTTATGGCTGTATCTTGAGAAGTTCCGGAAAAGGGTTCTTCTCTGGAATCCCTGAGCAGATCTGGGAAATCTGTTTATTTGACCTTTTTAATTTGTGAATCTGCCTGTGATGTCTAAATAAGAGTTGTAGACAAGTTCATAAGCTTTCCAGAATATCTTCTTGCATGTCATCTGGATTTGTAGAATTCTATTTACAGCTGCTGTTTGTAGGTCAGAAATGCTGAATTGCTTTACAAGTGATTGTTTATCTTTATGTATGTGAAGCAATACTATGTGGATGCTTTGCTAATTAATATAAGTGATTAGGTGCAGTTGTAATTTCTTAACTGATGATGAAAAGTTATATCTTGACTTGCTTGGTGAGTAATTGAGTTCTTTAGAGAGGAGATATGCACCTACTCTGTAAATTTAAAGTGATTTGAATAGAGTCATCACCCTAGGTGGAGGGTTTATTGTTGTTGCTAATATTCATTCTCATACATGATCATCATTTGCATTTATTATGCTCATTTATGCATTGCATGCCATAGGTGCTCCGAAGGGAGTAACGCTCCTGGAGTTCGGGGAGTTGCAGCCGGAGGAGGACCAGCAGCCCAGGAAGAGGAGCAGCAAGAGCAGCCTACCGGAGAGGTTCCCGAAGGAGAGTTGCTTGAGTGCCCTTGTCACGAGCCGTCGACGTTTGTGAAAGGCAAGCCCCGGAACATTCTAAGCCTCCCAATTTTCATAAAATGCAATTGAGTACTCTATATTGTTTATTGCATTAAGTATAGGAGTTGATTGAAGATACTTGCTGCATTTTATCCTATCCTTGTCCAGTGTATTTTATACCCTGAATTCTATGTCCTAGGTTAGGACCGATACAAATGCTTAGCCATGCTTAGACCGGTAGAAGTCGGGTGATTTCCTGTTACCCGCGAGCTATAGGATGTTACTCTCTGGTCACGGATGGCTATATGTGCTTTCATGGAAATGAACCATGTGTTAAATTAAAAGAAGACCGGGCAGGGACACTGGACCCTGTCTGAGTCGCTTAAGGACTGGAAGCGTTGTACGCACTTGGCCATGTTGAACGCAGCCCAACACATAGTTGGCCGGACCGGAGTGTCTGACCGTGAAGCCGAGTAGCTCAACTCAAGACGGGATAACCCGGGAGACGGTTGGGCAATTCACGGGAAGCGGCATACTAGACCAAGGGCAAGCATGTATAACTGTCCTTGCGTCGACCTTGGGTTAGCATGGCTTGAACATCCTGGCTACCGTCTTTTCGGTCTTGCCGATGTATAAACCGGACCCGTGCCTGAGTTGTACCAAGGGTAACCTAAGACGACCCTAGCTAGGTCTGTCTGGGTGTGTGTTGGGAATACCCCCTCAGCTCAGTTGGAATCGATTCGAATCACCGTCTCTCCCGGATAGTGAGAACTTGACCAAGCATCCGGCACCGTAGAATTCATTAAATAATGATGGTTCTAATATTGATGTTGATCATGATGAAAGCTGTACTAAACTGGATATGGTTATTAATGCTTGTTATAATAAAGTGATTGTTTAGTACAGGTGCTCACTTAGTTGGTAGGCTAAAATAATTTAAGCTGCTGCTAGTATCATAACATGATCCTCTAATGCTACTTATGCTTTTATGCAAAAACGAGTCAGCCAGCTCCACCAAAGTAAGCCTTGCATAATCTTTGGTGTCATTTATTTCTGGTTTATGACGGGTAAGTCTAGCTAAGTACATTCTCGTACTCGGGGTTTATTCCCTCTTGTTGCGTATGATATTCTCTATAATGGCTTCTCGCAAGGTATGTCTTCATCCCGCCGGGGATGATGACTAGATCTCGGCAAGGATCAGCTCTGTTATCTTATCATGTACTTTTGTGGGATGAACTATGAACCTGGCATGTATTTGAACTAAATGTGTGGGTGTACTCTGATGGTCTCAAAACTATGTTGTTTCCGCTACTTCTAAACTTGTGTTGTAATAACTAAGTATTTCGGTATGTGATGCTACTTGCGAACTTATTTGTGAACTCTGATGTAACAAATGGTAAGTTATATTGGATTGTGTTTGATCTTGGTTTGTATGTTTGTTGATTTGAAATCCTTCGAGATTTCTGGACTACCGGGATTATATGGGCACAAGAGTAAAAATTAGTTGCTTCGGTGATTGTTTTTGCGCATGTGCTCTTATAATTTGGTCGGTTCTGTTACAGTGGTATCGAGCAAGATTCAACGCAATTTAGCATTTATCTATTTGAAAACAAAAGAATTTGTTTGCAAAAGGGTAATTTTGGGGAAAAACTTTGGTTTTATACTTAGGTATCAAATCTGAAATTTAAATTACTATAATGCCAGTGGTCATCCCTTATACCAATTAAGGATTGTTAGGTGGCTTATGTAAGTACCGACTTGGGGGTTTTAAATTCTTGCATCGACGACCAGGCAAAGGTGAGAAGTGTGATGACCGCAATACGCTGCCCTGTGGTCTATTGGTGGAGGCAGCCTTCATATATGAAATAGCCATATATGTTGTAGATTAAATTTTTGCAGCTACGCCCAAGGTAAGGTGAGTTATGAGAGCATGATCGTCCAAACGGTGGTCTAGGAAAGTGCTAGATTGTCATATTGGATTAATTGTATGTCAAAACCATGCAATTATGAAGGTATTTAATTGTGGGTAAACTGTCGGGTAGCTGTGATACTGAAGCAAGTGTGTTGGGGCACACTTGTGGAAAGTATTTAGCTTTTACTGCTTTTATTTGATTTTGTTGTTTGTGAAATATTGTGGGAACTGTGGGCTGCAATGAATTTTCTGCAGGTACACTAACAATGCAAACGTGTAGACCGACTAGTTACGTATCTTGAGAGAACGTATGTATGCCACCGTCTAGAACGCTAGAAAAATAAATTATTCTAGGTTGTCAGGACGTTGGGACGTGCATGCTAAGTAAATACAATTATCCCTCCCTTAAAAGTACTCGTCCCTAATTAAAGGTTGTTCTTACCATACAAATGAAACTTCTTTCTGCAAGTGCCTTCTTCCTCAGAGGCTTCTCGACAGATTGGTCGCTTCCCAAAGCGTTTTAACACTCCCAACTTGCTGTGGATTTTAACTACACTTTGTGTTATTGTTGCCCCACTCATGATCATTTGCGCAATTATGTGATCGATGTTGTGGGAAGGAAATGAATTATTGTGCCCTGTTTTATTGTATGAATGTATTTCTCTCCAATAAATACAGTTGGCATGATTTTATCATTATCTATGATTTATCCGATATCATCACTAAATGCTCACTTGGATAATGATGCAGATGTCACGCTACAACACCCGTGCGGGTAGCGCTGGAGGAGGTGCTGGTGCAGATCCCCCACCACCACCACCGCCCACTCCCACGGAGCTGCCGGGCTATGTTGGCGTAAGGACAAACGGGCCTTGGGCGATGCTATGCGGAATTGGCCAATCGTGATGGGCGCCGCGGACGTCGTGAACATGACCCCGAGCAACACAAAGTGATTTCAGGGATTTCTTGGGCACTAATCCACCAATCTTCAAGGAAGCTAAAGAACCTCTTGAAGCTGATGAGTGGCTGAATACAATGGAACAGAAATTCCGCATGTTGAATGTGCCTGAGCAGATGAAGGCTGAGTATGCTTCACACCAACTGCAAGGACCCGTAGGGATTTGGTGGGCTCATCATCGTACCACCTATCCCGCTAATGTTCCTATCACTTGGGAGCGGTTCCTGGCTGCTTTCCGAGGGCGCTACATTCCGCCAGGGCTCATGGTAATCAAGCACAATGAGTTTATGAAGTTGACCCAAGGCAATAAGAGTGTGACTGGGTATCTGCAGGACTTCAACAACCTATCTAGGTATGCACCTGAATTTGTGGATACTGAGGCAAAGAAGATTGCCAGTTTCAAGCAAGGTCTTGGCCCTAAGTTAATGAAGACAATGTGTACCAGCAAGTGCACCACTTTCAATGAGTTTATCAGTGATACTCTGACTCAAGAGAATAGCAATGCAGTGTATGCCGCTTCTAAGAGCCGGAAGAGAGCTTTTGATGCTGGGTCATCTCAATCCAAGACTCCTGTGGTTTCTAGGGCTCCTTATCGCCCTCCAACTGCACCTACTCGGTACCGTCCACCACAGAAGAAGACTCAAAACAAGACTGGCTTTCACAAGGGTTTCACAGTTGCTCTGCCTAAGGGCTCTTCTAGTCAGAACCGTTCCAATGTTCCACCTAGCAACATGCCATGCTGGAATTGTAACCAACCAGGTCACTGGTCCAAGAATTGTCCTTACCCCAAGAAGCAGGGAAATTAAAATGCACCTCGTCAAGGCCATGTTCACTATACTGCTGTTGAAGAGATCCTGGGTCGGTGAGACAGATCCACAATGTGGTAAGTTCTTAGTCGACCACCATCCTGCTGTTGTGTTGTTTGATTCTGGTGCTTCGCATTCATTTATGAGTCCTATCTTTGCATCTGAGAACAACATGAAGATAATCAACCTTGAAGAGGGTAAATTCAATATAAGTGCAGCGGGTAACCCCGTGGCTACCAACCAGATAGTAAAGGGGGTACGGCTTGACATTAGTGGGCGAGTGTATAATGAAACCTTTATCATCCTCCCCAACTTGAAGATAGATGAGATTTTAGGAATGAGTTGGATGAGTAATCATGGTGTCCTCATTGATACATCCACTAGAGTAGTTATGCTGAGAGATCCCCAATCTAAAGAAGCTTTTCTAGTACCCCTTCCTGATTTTCCGGATCCAGGTTCTACGACAAATTCTATTCTTAGTGAAAGCATTGCAGCCATACCAGTGGTGTGTGAGTTTTTAGATGTTTTCCCAGATGAGTTGCCCGGCCTGCCACCTGTTCGTGATGTAGAGTTCAAGATTGATTTAATCCCAGGCGCCGCGCCTATATCTAGAAGGCCTTATCGGATGCCCCCTAACGAGCTTGCAATCATGAAGGAGGAGTTAAAGAAATTGATGACCCAAGGCCTAATTCGTCCTAGTTCTTCTCCATGGGGTTGTCCGGTTATCTTTGTAAAGAAGAAAGATCAATCCTTGCGGATGTGCGTAGATTACCGACCTCTCAATGAAGTTACTATCAAGAATAAGTATCCATTGCCTCGGATTGATATCTTATTTGATCAACTCTCTCGAGCCAAAGTATTCTCCAAGATTGACTTGCGATCAGGGTATCATCAGATCCGGATTCGTCCTGAAGACATTGAAAAGACAGCTTTCTCAACCAGGTATGGGTTATATGAGTATCTTGTCATGTTTTTTGGTCTGACAAATGCTCCTGCCCATTTCATGTACCTGATGAACTCGATATTCATGCTAGAGTTGGATAAATTTGTTGTAGTGTTCATTGATGACATCTTAGTTTACTCTGAGAATGAGGAAGAGCACGCTAAGCATCTGCGAGTGGTACTGTCCAGACTGCGGGAACATAAACTTTATGCCAAGTTCAGCAAGTGTGAGTTTTGGCTGAAAGAAGTCACTTTCCTTGGTCATATTCTCTCAGAAAATGGCATTTCAGTAGATCCTTCAAAAGTACAACAAGTCCTGAATTGGAAGGCTCCAACTTCTGTGTCTGAAGTCCGTAGTTTTCTTGGTCTTGCTGGGTATTATCGTAGGTTTATTCCAGACTTTTCCAAAATAGCCAAGCCTATGACCAAGCTGCTCCAGAAAGGTGAAGAGTTTGTTTGGACGACGGAGTGTGAGTCCGCATTTCGCACTTTGCAAACGCTATTGACCTTTGCCCCTGTCTTAGCTCAACCAGATATTGAGAAGCCTTTTGATGTTTATTGTGATGCGTCAGGCACTGGTTTAGGTTGTGTTCTTATGCAAGATAGGCGAGTTATCGCTTATGCTTCCCATCAGCTGTGGAAACATGAAGTCAACTACCCCACCTATGATCTAGAATTGGCTGCAGTAGTACATGCTCTGAAGATTTGGAGACATTACTTTCTCGGTAATGTGTGTCACATTTATACTAATCATAAAAGCCTGAAGTATATCTTTACTCAACCTGAGTTGAATATGCGGCAATGAAGATGGCTTGAGCTAATCAAAGACTACAACTTGCAAGTGCACTATCATCCTGGGAAAGCCAATGTAGTTGCTGATGCTTTGAGTCGGAAGTCTCATTCTAATTCAGCCATTCAAGGAGATTACCACTTAGCACATCTTATGCATCTAGTTGTACTCCATAATATCACCTTAAGTTCCACCCTTACGAACAAGATCATTGAGGCCCAAAAGACTGATGTTGGTATTTTTCATATCAAAAAGAAGGTGAAGGCCAAACCAACCACACATTTTCAGGTCGATGAAAGGGGTGTCTTATGGTTTGATGATCGCTTAGTGGTGCCCAAAGACAAAGAGCTTAGGCAACAGATCTTGACTGAAGCCCATTCTTCCAATTTCTCTATCCATCCGGGCAGTAGTAAAATGTACGAATACCTGAGGCCTAGGTTTTGGTGGACTAAGATGAAGCTAGAAATTGCTGACTTTGTTGCTCATTTTGATACTTGTTATAGAGTCAAGGCAGTTCATCTTAAGCCTGCAGGCCCACTACAACCATTATCCGTCCCTAGTTGGAAATGGAAAGAAATTAGCATGGACTTTATTACGGGTTTGCCCACAACTCAAAAAGGGCATGACTCGATTTGGGTAATTGTAGATCGTTTGACCAAGACCGCACATTTCATTCCAGTCAGTTCTACTATCAAGCCTCATCAGTGTGCTGATATATTCATGGCTCAGATTTATCGGCTCCACGGTGTACCTAGAACCATTATATCTGATCGAGGCCCACAGTTTGTCGCTCGCTTCTGGGAGTTAATGCACAAAGCTTTGGGTACTAACTTACTTTGAAGCTCTGCTTACCATCCTCAAACTTCAGGGCAGACAGAAAGGGTCAATCAAATACTTGAAGACCTTCTGAGAGCATGTGTTTTGTCTGCCGGAGGATCTTGGGAGAAATGGTTGCCTTTAGCCGAGTTTTCCTATAACAATAGTTATCAAGAGAGTATTAAGATGGCTCCTTTTGAAGTGTTATATGGAAGAAAGTGTAGGACCCCTTTGAATTGGGTCGAACCTGGTGAGAGGTGGTACTACGACATAGAGTTGGTTAACGAAGCTGAAGAAAAGTCAAGATTATTCAGCAACATATCAAGGCTGCGCAGTCCCGACAGAAATCGTACGCGGATAAGAGAAGACGTCCTATTGAGTTTGAAGTTGGTGACTATGTATACCTCAAGGTATCCCCTATGAAAGGCGTCCAATGTTTTGGGGTGAAGCGAAAGTTGGCTCCGAGATATGCAGGTCCTTATCAGATCCTACAAAGGAGGGGTAGGGTGGCATATAAAATTCAACTACCACCAGAGATGGGTGCGATATTTGATGTTTTTCATGTGTCCCAACTCAAGAAATGCCTTCGGGTGCCTGAAGAAGGAATGGAAGCTTAGGATGTAGAGTTCAAATCGGATTTAACTTTTGAAGCCCAACCCGTACGTATTCTTGATTGGAAAGAAAGAGTCACCCGCAACCGAGTAATTCGGTTCTACAAGGTTTCCTGGAATAATGAAAGCGATTGGGATGCCACGTGGGAATGTGAGGATTATCTGAAGGAGGTTTATCCCGTGTTTTATTCTAAATGGTACGTGAACCTAATCTCGGGACGAGATTCCTTTAAGGGGGGAGGGCTGTAACACCCCTGGTGTTGGGCTCACTAAATCACATGCATTAACTGGCCATAAGCATCATCATCATCTCATATATGCATGTGTATGACAAGTTATTATGCATTTTCCATGTTTGAATTCATGTAATGATCATTTCATGCTTGCTATGCTTGATGGATGGTATGTCATGGCTTACAAAGTGTCACCTGTGCTCTACAGTAGCTTAACCATGCTTAGGACACTTAATAAAACAATGTTTGTATTAAGCACTTTGCCTAATTAAGCTCCTAGGTGATGGTTGACCTTAAAAGGCCTTCAAAGCTACTTTGTTTGACTGTTTCAAAAGTGAAAGATAGAAACTTTGCATGGCAGTGAGTCCTAAATAAAGGTTGTAGAGAATTTAGTAAGGAACAAACTTTATTTTGGGCTCAAGCCATGAAAATGGGTGCAAGGTGCTCAAAATTTCACATTACTGTCGAAATCAGTGCTGAATTGAGCCTCTGAAAAATGGCTAAGTCGTATGCTGTTTTCAGTTTCAATGTAGGGTATTTCACTGACCTATATCTTGCGAACCAGTCCAAACCAGAGAAAGTATGTGTAAGAAAAGTTGTAGATTGGCAATAGGGCTAGAACTTTTAGTAATACACTTTTTGCTAGTTGTGCACGGTTTAGGAGTTAATTGTCGCCAAAAATCGGTCGTCGGTCGGCCTTTCGCTCGACTGAACGACGCCATCGTCATTCAAACGCCGGGCAAGTGGCCGACCACAGCGCAGGACTTCGACGTCGCGTGGCGTGCACGCCCGCGTTGAAGGCCACCTCGCCCGCGCCTATGCAGTAGAGAAGAGGAGGTCACGCTGCGCTACTCTCTCTCTCCCTCCCATTTCCCTCTCACTCGCCTGGCTTCCTCCCTCTCCTTCTTCTTCCTGACCGGACGAGCAGCAGAGCATCGCCGCCGCCTTCTTGCAAAATTCCCGGCCACCGCACTTCCTCCATTCAATTCCTCCCTACCGAAGCTCCGCCATGGCCTTCTCTTGGCCTACAACCTAGCCTCGTCGACCGCCATTGCTAGGTGAGCACGCTAGGCCGTAGCCGCCGCCATGACCGCCTTTGGCGCCGCCGAGCTCGAGCTCGATGCGGTCTGGCTAGTCAGGGCCTGCTCTATCCCGTCTCTCCATTGTTTTATCTTCTCCTTAGGTCTAGGAAGCCCGTGGCGCAGACGTCGAGCCCTCCCTTGCAGCCACCTCTCCGAACACGCTCGCCGCCCGGCGTGCGCTCACCGCCGCTCCGCCATGTGCGAGGCCCGAAGCTCACTTCTTGGGCAATCTTTGGCGCATAGCTCGGCCTGAGCTTCGCCGAGGCTTGCTAGTGCTGACGCGCTGCTCGCCAGCTTCGGCATGGACGAAATCGCCGGCGCGCCATCGGGTTGCGCCGCCCGTGCCGCCATTGCCGGCGGCGAGCTGGCCTCCGTGCCTCTCTCTTGCAATAGGATAGGTCTTCGGGTGCGTGCGGGCGTGGAGATTACGCCGGTGTGGTCCTCGTTGCCGGGCGACCTTACCGTCGTTGAGCTGGCGGCGGTCAATCGCCGCTGCTCTGCTTTCTGTCTCGCTGGCCAGTGGGCCCGTTGACTCTCGGCCCACGCGTCGGTCTGTTTAGAAATTAGGTTTTCGTTTTTTTTTTACTTCCAGAAATTGCTCCAATCTTCTTCAATTCATATCTAGAGCTTGACATGTCCTTTTGAGGTGATTCCAATTTTGCTGTGTTCCTGGTGGTGTCTAGTTTTTAATAAAATTATGAAACATGCTATGTGCTGCAGTAGAATTTGCTTGGTGTATTTATTTTGTTCTATGCCTTGGAAATTGGTTAAATGCATAACTAATTATTAATTGATGATAAAAATGTAAATCCAGTTGGATTGGCTTTGTTTTGTCATGCTTTGTCTAGGAAAAATGTTGGGTGGCATGTAAACATGTTTGGCAGGGCAGTTTGCTATTTAACTTGATTAAATGCCTTGAATCTAGTACATTTTGCCAAAAATAAATATGCATGCTCTGGATATTAAATTTGGCACACTGTATCTTTGTGGTTTAGTGTAGCTAAGAAAAATTTAAAAAATCTGTTGTTTGATACTTTTCAAATGGGTTTATGAATTATCCTTCTTTAAGCTTGTGTAGCTTGTTCTTTTGCTACAGGAAGTTATACTTAATATTCTCATGTGAAAATTGAAATTTGATCTATGTGAGCTATGAGTAGTCCACTATAATTTTTATAGATTTTTCTAAGTTCATTTGCTATGTGCTCAATTATTCCCTTAGATACTTAAGTAAAATGAAAAAGGTTTTTTAATAAACATTTTAAGATGAACCATCATGTTTTCTGTTAATCATTAATCATGCTTTAACTGTTGGTTGAGTTGGGTGAGCTTAGTTTGCATGTTTCAACATGAGTAAATAATTAATTCTCCAATTTAAGCTTTTCTGGATAGGTTGTAGCACTTTTGGTTTTGCATGCTTTAGGTGATGTTTTCAGGCTTGGTGATCTATAGCAGAGTGGTAGATAATTTCATTATCTAGTTGCTGTTAAAATTTGAGAGCATTTGGTTGAGTAGTTTATGAGTTATGGCTGTATCTTGAGAAGTTCCGGAAAAGGGTTCTTCTCTGGAATCCCTGAGCAGATCTGGGAGATCTGTTTATTTGACCTTTTTAGTTTGTGAATCTGCCTGTGATGTCTAAATAAGAGTTGTAGACAAGTTCATAAGCTTTCCAGAATGTCTTCTTGCATGTCATCTGGATTTGTAGAATTCTAGTTACAGTTGTTTCTTTCAGCTGCTGTTTGTAGGTCAGAAATGCTGAATTGCTTTACAAGTGATTGTTTATCTTTATGTATGTGAAGCAATACTATGTGGATGCTTTGCTAATTAATACAAGTGATTAGGTGCAGGTTGTAATTCCTTAACTAATGATGAAAAGTTATATCTTGACTTGCTTGGTGAGTAATTGAGTTCTTTAGAGAGGAGATATGCACCTACTCTGTAAATTTAAAGTGATTTGAATAGAGTCATCACCCTAGGTGGAGGGTTTATTGTTGTTGCTGATATTCATTCTCATACATGATCATCATTTGCATTTATTGTGCTCATTTATGCATTGCATGCCATAGGTGCTCTGAAGGGAGTAACGCTCCTGGAGTTCGGGGAGTTGCAGCTGGAGGAGGACCAGCAGCCCCAGGAAGAGGAGCAGCAAGAGCAGCCTACCGGAGAGGTTCCCGAAGGAGAGTTCCTTGAGTGCCCTTGTCACGAGCCGTCGACGTTTGTGAAAGGCAAGCCCCGGAGCATTCTAAGCCTCCCACTTTTCATAAAATGCAATTGAGTACTCTATATTGTTTATTGCATTAAGTATAGGAGTTGATTGAAGATACTTACTGCATTTTATCCTATCCTTGTCCAGTGTATTTTATACCCTGAATTCTATGTCCTAGGTTAGGACCGATACAAATGCTTAGCCATGCTTAGACCGGTAGAAGCTGGGTGATTTCCTGTTACCCGCGAGCTATAGGATGTTACTCTCTGGTCACGGATGGCTATATGTGCTTTCATGGAAATGAACCATGTGTTAAATTAAAAGAAGACCGGGCAAGGGGACACCCCCTCGTCGAGAGTCGCTTAAGGACCGGAGGCGTTATGCGCACTTGGCCATGTTGAACGCAGCCCAACACATAGTTGGCCGGACCGAGTGTCGACCGCCGAAAGCCGAGTAGCTCAACTCAAGATGGGATAACCCAGAGACGGTTGGGCAATTCGCGGGAAGCGGCATACTAGACCAAGGGCAAGCATGTATAACTGTCCCAAGCGTCGACCTTGGGTTAGCATGGCTTGAACATCCTGGCTACCGTCTTTCCGGTCTTGCCGACGTATAAACTGGGCCCGCGCCTGAGTTGTACCAAGGGTAACCTAAGACAACCCTAGCTAGGTCTGTTTGGGTGTGTGTTGGGAAAACCCCTGAGCTTAGTTGGAATCGATTCGAATCGCCGTCTCCCCCGGATAGTGAGAACTTGACCAAGCATCCAGCACCGTAGAATTCATTAAATAATGATGGTTCTAATATTGATGATGATCATGATGAAAGCTGTACTAAATTGGATATGGTTATTAATGCTTGTTATAATAAAGTGATTGTTTAGTACAGGTGCTCACTTAGTTGGTAGGCTAAAATAATTTAAGCTGCTGCTAGTATCATAACATGATCCTCTAATGCTACTTATGCTTTTATGCAAAAATGAGTCAGCCAGCTCCACCAAAGTAAGCCTTGCATAATCCTTGGTGTCATTTATTTCTGTTTATGACGGGTAAGTCTAGCTGAGTACATTCTCGTACTCAGGGTTTATTCCCTCTTGTTGCAGATGATATTCTCTATAATGGCTTCTGCAAGGTATGTCTTCATCCCGCTGGGGATGATGACTAAATCTCGGGTACGGATCAGCTCTGTTATCTTATCATGTGCTTTTGTGGGATCATGTGCTTTTGTGGGATGAACTATGAACCTAGCATGTATTTGAACTAAATGTGTGGGTGTACTCTGATGGTCTCAAAACTATGTTGTTTCCGCTACTTCTAAACTTGTGTTGTAATAACTAAGTATTTCGGTATGTGATGCTACTTGCGAACTTATTTGTGAACTCTAATGTAACGAATGGTAAGTTATGTTGGATTATGTTCGATCTTGGTTTGTATGTTTGTTGATTTGAAATCCTTCGAGATTTTCGGACTACCGGGATTATATGGGCACAAGAGTAAAAATTAGTTGATTTGGCGATTGTTTTTGCGCTTGTGCTCTTATAATTTGGTCGGTTCTGTTACAATTCGCGCACATGTCCATTAGTGAAGGGAAAGCCATTTTAGAGAAAATCATTGAAAACACTCCCTACACTGGTATATATGATGAGCTTCCTGAAGAAACAATGGAGTCAAGCCCTGACCAACAAGAGGAGGCACCAGCAACCGGATTTGAAATTCATTCAAATTATTCTCCTAATCTAGTTGTTGAGGAACCTCCCATTGAGGGGACATATCACACTTTTAGGGATAATGAACCCCATCCTTTTTCATGCCCCTTTGAATTCGAGGATGACCTTTTTCTTGATGTTGATCATAGAAACACCTTAGAACTTACTAATTCACCATTTTATGCCTCGAATTCTTGGATGAGACAATCTATATCTAGTGAACTCAAAGAGGGAGAACCATTCCATATAGAAGACATTTCTATCCTTTCCACCTCTATGCCCACACCTAGTGTCTCACCCAAATCCATTCCTAATCTCAAGGGAGATGTCATGTCAATCTCCGCAACAATCATGACCTGTCCTAATCTTGTGGAGGACTTGAATTATCATGTGGAAGAAAGTACTCCCCCTAGATCAAAAGATTGCATAGATGAGCATGGAAGTTATTTTCTAAATACCCCTTTCATTCCGTGCTCATACAAAAAAAATCCTAAATTATTTTGTATCTATGCCATCACATGCACATACTACAACCCCTTCTTGCTTCTTTCCCTAAAATCTTCGAAAGGGTTGTTGGCATTTCTAACGTCACTGCAATAAATCTCAATTTCCTATCCCACGCAATAACACTAGAAATGTTGGTACTAATTAACTTGCCTTTAGCAACTAGCCACTAGCCTCTTTACCCTTACTCCTAACTGTGAAACTAGGTTGTCATCCCTAATTGTAAAGCTAGGAATAAACTCTGGTACTAAATCTTATCATTTTTTATGTGACTAGGCAGAAATAAATAAAGATGAATATAAACTAAAAACAATTCTGCAAGCGGACAGATAATTATACCATTGTAGCATTTTACCTAGAGTATTACCAGGTTGTCATTTATATTCTACCACTGGGAAGGCATTGCTAAGAAGCTACTTCATAGTATTGATAACATGTATATGCATTGAATAGACGATGTAACCAATGTCATACACTCTTACTCATAACAGGGGTAAGTCACAAGATAAATAATATGATAAAGATAATAATGATAACAATAATGAGCCATTAATCAGTCATCTCCTAATGATACTAATCCATCATAGCACTCTAATCATGTCAGCGTTGTCTAATCAATTAATAGAGAAATAACTCGTATGTAATTAACTACATGTCAAAGCTATGTCAACTAGTGCAAGTACATCTAGTAATCATTGTCAAATTATACTACTATAGTTCCCAAACACATCGGAGCAATGTACAGAAAAAGATGAGTACAGGAACCTCCTCTCAACCTGACAATCCCACTCTACCAATCCACCGTACGGGGGAAGGCCTACAAAGGACTCAATGGGTCTGTCACACCCATGATCTACCTCACTACCCGGCACGACTGGGGATATCCGTAGATAAGCAAAGCATCTAGACACCATGTCTACATATTGCCTACCACTCACCATATGATCAACTAGATGAGCGCTATACAAACCAGTGCAGGAATATAATAGCAAACCAACTAAACTAGATGTATTGAAGTAGACAATGAACATAATAATTAAACTGAGATGAAGAACAATGTTGCTAGTAAATATCATACGAACGCAGATAATACAATAAGAAAGAAAAGCTTAAGAACTGTACCAGACTCTTCTCTTCTTGACAACTTCTAGAATCCAAGACTGATTAACACGCCTTGACTTCCTCTAATCTAGATCTAACTATGCTAAACTATGAACTAGAAGACTATGAGGACTAGAACTTGAAGCTCTAGATGACTTGATCTTCAGCTGGCTCAACCTTGAATGACTTGAATGAGGTATTGAATGAATTGGAATGAATTAGGGTTTCCAGGGGGAGGTCTGGCTCCGCTTATATAGCCCGGTGGGATGCACGACAGCCGTTTGATCAAACTGACTTCACGTAGGGCTAAGATTGATCCTCAAGGTCGGTGGAGGAACATTCCAGAAGGGGAGAGAGAGTTCTCCTCATGGGAGGCCGGCCGGCCTAGCAGGTGGGGCTGGCCGGCCCCACCTGGAGGTGGCCTCGTCTCTCCTTCGCTCCGGTGTCTTCTGGATCCTTCTAGAGTAGTTTGGTGTATTCCTGAGTTTTGGATAATTCCGTGATGTAGATTTGTAGTTATGCCCCTTTTTCGGTGTTTTTTGGTTCAGTCCCTAAAAATTGATAAATCACCAAAACTCATGGAAATTGTTAGATAAACCCCTAGCCTTCTAGATATTGATGTGTGTTTCATGCCTTTCGATATATAAAATGTTGACGCTATCCACCGTCAACAAGGGTTGTTGTAGATATTTTTGCCTATCATAAATTTTGCAAATATTGAAATGTTTTTAGATTAGCTTCATAGTTCAACTCAAAAAGGTTGGTGTTGAAGGGGAAACTACATCACCAACATTAGATTCATTTCAAAAGGTTTCCCAAGGACGAGCTTTTGTCCTAAAACAAGCACTTTCGGGAGATAACCTGCTGTTGGTATCTGTTAATGCTACTGAATAATTTCCAAATGCACGGATACGTTGTAGCATTTCACCGGATAAGTATACCCAGTTTTAATATCAAACCCAAAGGACCTATTTTTGCGTAGGGAAGCCTCGCGCTGACGCAAAATATAGGTAAAGTCTTGGGCTTGCGTCTCTCCCGGACCCCGCATCAGTCGTCATTGAGCTCGAGTCGCATCGCGACGAGGGGACTCCGTCGCGCTCCCCGACTCCCCGCCGACACGGCGGCGCCACTGCTTGCGAGGCTTCGTGATGTCTCGCGTCGCGCAGTCATTCTTGCTTGGCCCATGCCTCACGCCTCGTCTTGTTGTAGGGGGCGGTCGGCGCGCCACGCACATCCGGACACGTGGAAAGCGATTATGCAGCGCGCCAGCGCTGGATCTTTCTTCTTTGGATCTGTCTCGTGTCGATGAAAAAGAATCTGGATGAGATTTGGCTGTTACATTCGCTTTTCCTTGGAGAGGGAGTAAGCTTTTGGATAGGTATCTTTTCGCGTAAGCGGCCAAAAACATTGAATGACAGCACAGTAAAAATGGTAATCCCCGCTTTTATGTCCCACTTCCCAAACGTCACCCCTAGGGTTTTTGGTGCGAAGCCACCGTTCGTTCCGTCGCATTTCGTTCAAAAATCTCACTGCCAAATCCAAGGCTCCAGGGCCATCGCCGTCGCCCGCGACTCCGCCATTCCGCGAAGATGAGCTGGCGGCGTACAAGATGATACATTGGCCCACCGGAATCGACCATTGCGCTGCCGGCTTTATCACCCCACTCCCCGCCGACGCTGCCGCCTTCTCCTTGCCCGCGCCCGCCTCCGCGCTCGCCGCCGCTGCCTCCGGACCCGACGGCGATATTGACTCTGCTGCGGCTAGGGGCGCCCCGGCAGTGGGTCCCACCCCAACCTGGTTGTGTCGGCGGCTAACGTGCTTGGAGTGTATGCCGTGAGGGCCGACGCCGCGACGAGGGGCCGAGGATGGGGAATTCTTCATCGACCGGTACCATCCTGGATGGGATCTCCGGAGCTCGACTGGAGCTTGTGTGCCATTACAGGTGCAGAGATCGCTCTTGCTTCTCTGCATTCAATTTTACTTGTAAATTTCAATTCGTGTGGGTGCGTACATCTTAAGAGGACTAATCATTCACTGAATGGCATTTAGGCTCCATGGTAACATTGAATGGGATAAACAATATTTAATTGAGATAAAGCACAGGAGAATAAGAGCCAGAGACTCCGTACGGTTACGTTTAAAGATGCACAAAATATATGTCTGGAGTTTGGCTTACGGCGGCAAGCCCGCACCAATGGCCTGCGAACAGGTAGCACATAATCCTCTTGTTTCTCACTGGACAACCTAGGGGCAAAAAATCATTTGCTGTAGGTGGGTACAATGTTTTAAATTTTAACTGTAACAGTATTGCATATTAGAATTTTTAGCTGTTTGGTGACGAGGATAAATGAAATGATATCAACTTACAAAGAAATCGTCCCCATTTTTTTTTTATATGTTGAAGGATTCTACTTTTGTCCTTTTATTCTCTTATTGGTTGATCTTGTTGGGTGTCATCTTCACATCAGTCTATCCCAACTTGCATGCATGGGGTTAAAAGCTTTGTTTTGTTTTAGTTATTTGAGAATCAATATGCTGATGGCTTATACCACAATACCAACTTTTTTCCCCTGAAATAGATGAAAAAATTATATGTAGCACTGTTTTTCTTTTTCACGAAAGCTTTCTAATGTGCACTAACCTAAACTAATTGCTCTTTTTGATCGAGCTACACTGTCCCTTACCCTAACATATTATGATTTGTGATGTTGCAGCTCAATGCATTGCTTTGAAGGCCCTGAATGGTTCCATCTGAAAAGGGGCAGGGAATCGTTTGCCTGGGGTCCCATCATAAAAGCTGATCCTCAAGGCAGATGTGGTGCTGTGCTTGTTTATGGATTGCAGATGATAATTTTGAAAGCAGCTCAGGTGGATTTTTGCTTGATGGTCTCCTTTTTTCATCTTCTGTGTTTTTCTTCTCATCTCTTATTGTTTTGATTCATTTAACCTTAATTTTTAGTCTAGTTTTCTAACATTTTTCGATAACTTCTACACTGGACTCTTTCAACCAGTTACAAGGATTTTACTTATGCCTTATTAGGTTGGGCAGAGCTTAGTTGGAGAGGATGAACCTACGTGTGTTGAGTTCCACTGCTGTTCGATTGAATCTTCATATGTTATTGATTTACGTGATTTAGAAATGAATCACATCAAAGACTTTACATTTGTACATGGTGAGATAAGACCTCTTTCACTTTATTTTCACTTTGGATTTGTTTTCTGTATTAAAGCTCACATTTTATTATTTGTTTTCATGCGTTTTAACTTCTGTTGAACTTTCATGGACAAGTAACAAGTTTGTTAGTGTGACATAATGATTAGTTGTATTCATTCTTTTGCAAGTGTAACTGTCTTACTTTAGTTCCAGCTATGTATCGGTAGATCATACTGACATTACGCTTATATCTACTTTTTGCTCTAGTCTATTTTGTTATATTTTTTGCAACTTCTCTATGGTTGATCATCATATATGACTATGAGTGCTTGTTGGTGCACTTCATAGGTATTTGTCTCTGCAGTGTGGGTTTTCCAAAGAAAAGCAGGTAGAATGATATTTTTCCTTTGACACAAATGAGGACATACATAACTAAATCTATACAGAACCAAGAAACAATAACTTCCATCTTGTTAACGTGCTTGTGTTACTAACTGAATAAATGTTAATCAGTTTTAAGATTTTTGAGGATGACTAGTATTATGCTAGGACGCCATGTTAACTACCATCTTGTTAACGTGCTTCTGTCTAGACCTGAAGTTCTCATGTTACACCCTCTGCTCCAAATTGTAAGTTGTTTTGGTTTGTCCAGAGACATAGCTTACATCTAGGTACAAAAGCTGGCCATGGAGATTGATGGTGTGGCGGTGTGGCCTGAGACAGTGGCGGACCTTGACAATAGGTGGGGTGGGGGGGAGTCAATATATTGAGGATTACATGATGAATAGTACAAAAATCACTATTTAGACAATGGAGATCACATTAGGCAGGGGTGGCCATGGCCCAGCTTGGTCTTAACCAAGCACTGCCCCTGGCCTCGGTGGCCGCGGAGATGGACGGTGGAGTGATGGATAGTGAATTGGGGGGAGGGTGGGGTGTGAGTGGGAGATCCACCCAGGGTTAGCAGTTATGTGGCAGAGATTTTAAATTTTGTTCTTTCGCTTGGCCACTGCTTTTAGTTCACAAATTCCTTTGTTGCCACATATACATATTTGTACGGAGTTATCATATTGAGAGCTATGCCATTTCCATTTTATGATGCCTTCAGGTTATATTGAGCCTGTGTTGGTCATACTTCATGAGCGAGAGCCGACATGGGCTGGTCGTATCTCATCGAAGAGCCAAACATGCATGCTATCTGCGTTTAGTATAAGCATGGGTTTAAAGCAACATCCAATGATATGGTCTGCTGATGTAAGTGTGCAAGATCAGTCGTAAGCTTTTGTCAGTTCTTGTCTAAGTTTTCTGTCTTCCATATGTATTTCGACATTGTTTCAGCAAAAGATCTGTGACATTTATATGGCTTGGTTATCCAAGAATCATCAAATCAATTTTTTATATCTTATGGATAAAATATGCTAGTGTAATAGTGTTGTTTTTTTTAATGATAAGTTCTGCAATTTCATATAAATACTCAATGTTTTCACAGGTTTATGTAGCTAATGCTTCACCTCTGAATCCTTGAAATTTAGGTCCTCATTGCCTGCTTCTTTCATTTATCTTATATTTTTCTCTGAAATTGTTTGGAAGTTTATGCATGACTTTGATTATTATTGACTCTTTTCTGTTGTTTTGAGCCAGACCTAATGCATAAGTACTTGCTAAGCTTACATGATTTGTACGTAACTGACAAAATATGTAACTAATCACGGCTATCCTCCAAATAACCTGGTTTTAAAACAAAAAAAAACTTTCATCAAATTTTACATAGTAAAGCACCTATTGGTGGAGCACTGTGTTCAGTTTCTATTTTGATGTCCATGTTTTTGTGGCATTCGAAAAGTTTTATTAATTTTCAGTTTGTTTCACGGTGCCTGCTGTAATTGGTTGCTGTGGTTTTCTCTTGTTTTTACTTTTTAGCATGGCTTCTGTCCTTGTACCTTGTGATTCTGTTGGGCTTGTTGTGTTTCTTTCCTTTACGTGTTTATGGAGGCACCACTTAATTAATCCATTTTCATGGACTCAATATAAACTTTACACTTATCTTTACAAAATACTGTTTGTTCTTTCCAGAAACTTCCACATGATGCATATCAACTTCTTGCAGTGCCTCCTCCTATAAGTGGCATTCTTGTGATCTGTGCAAATTCGATCCATTATCATAGTCAGGTTTGTCGACCTAAGTACTCATGATTCATGAAAATTATTTATTGATCTGTTGATCTCTAGCCATCGATTCACAAATTATCTTTGTTGTTGCAGTCCACATCTTGTTCACTTGCCTTGAACAGTTTCTCATCGCAGCCTGATGGAAGGTAGTATGTTGCTTGCTCGTTATTTGTCCTACTTCTCATTAGAATAAGTTCTTGCTCGTTATTTGCCAAAAATTTATTTCTTGCTGCCAACTTGTAAGCTGCCTTTTGTTATTTGTTATCTTTTAACACCTGTTACTAGTACATGCATATATCTACTGTGGTGTTCACCATTATATTGTACAATAATGTCCATGACCTTCACCGCTCATCTGAAAACCCCTCTTGGACATACTATTTACACTCTTTGAAGATATAGTATTGGAAATTTGTTCTAGTTTAAGCAGCAAAAAATAATGCAACAACTAAGAATTTGTTTGCGGCAGGCTGTTTGCTAAAAGTACTGGATTCAGTGAAATATCTCATATGAGCTTGTAAATTTGCTGAACTGATGTAAAGCCTGTCATTTTCTGTTGGTTAATTTTTAGATAACCTCGTAAAAATCCGTGTACCTGAAAAAAAAACTAGAGTCTTGGAACATGTTCTGTTAATTTCAGCTGACCTTCGAAAATATTAGGATCATATGATCTGCAGTTATTTCTTTCTCACTAATCTCTTTGGCTCAACATTTTTACTTCTAGATTATGGTAAAATAAAAGTTAGGAAACAAGGTTCCACACTGCTTGCAAGAATGCTGACCACCCGACCAAATGAGCAAACAGTCAGTTTGTTTTCTGGGATTCATGCAACTGACTCCTTTATGCTTTCCCATTTCTTGAATAATCTCATCTCATTGATACTTGATAAGATCCTTCTATCTCTTGCAAATGCCATTCTATTAGTAATGAAGGACTCTTTTACTAAGATGTAAAAAAAAAAATCTGAATTTTAAAATTTCAGAATTGATTTTAAATAGATCTTGGAAGTAATTTCGTTTTTGGACAGAAAGAAGGGTACCTGGCAGTTGGATTTAGGAATTTAAACTCTGACTGCAGGCTGTAAACTTGAACATGCTTTCAAACCTTATGGAAGTGTTACATATTGATAAATGCAAAGATGTGGTTATGTATTCTCATTTCTCAACATACAGGGAAATTATATGCTAATGTGTTAGGCTGTCCTACCATGCAATACAGTCACCTTTAACTATGAACTTTGAGTAGAAATTATAGAATGATGTGATATAAATCATAAATCAAGTGTGGGGAAGTCACACACAAAGATATAAACCTTCAACTTCATAGTTGAAAGAATGGTACCAGTATATGTGGTGTAGGCTGTAGGCATAAGTGTGTCATTAGTGCAATGCTGCGTTTTAGAACTATGAATCCATCACAGTTGATTGTGTGTTATCTAGTGTAGCTACCACCAATATTTACTAGGATACTGTATCCTAGGCTATTAGAATGATATGTTGTCTATATTTGTCTTCCTTCAACGCATTGTTTGAATCCATATGTATTTGAATTGATTTGTTTTTAGATCATTGCCAGTGCTCCTCCATTATTATTCTGAAAAATTGGCATACAATACTACTATGTCTTCATATCTTTCTTAACTACATTGTGACGTGGTACAAATCGGACAGTTGTGAATGGCTGGCAAAATTAGAGAAATTAGTTGTTGAAGGTTGAATGAAATTGTTACTTGGTTTGTGATGAAACATGAAGGTGCCTTTGACATGGCTCTTTTACTAAGCAAATTTTGTCAGATATTGCGGTCCAGGGTTCAGTTGGCGTGTAGACTAGACTATGAGATGTAGGGGCTTCCTCTACCATATTCTCCTAAAAGAGGCTATAACCAGTGGCAGCTGTTGTGTATGTAATATTTACTGTTTCCTCCATACACAAACATTGAAATATAAGGCATTTTGAGTTTTTTCGTTTGTCCACAACGACAAGGAATTCTGGCACCCAGCACCCCACATTAAATTAATTCTCTCCCATTCTGTTGAGTGTTGACATCCTTCCATTTTAATAGTGTTGTGGTCCTTATCCTTCACTCAGGAGCACACACATCTATTCTATTCCTAATCTGTCTTAAATTTCTAGAATGCCTTATATTTGTGGATGGAGGGAGTAGTCAAAAGGGTGCCATTGCTGCTGCTCCTAATATTCACCTTTTCTATGTCAATAGATGGTGGTGCTTATCTAGTATGAAAATTTTATAGTTGGGTTCGATGTACCATATAATTTTACTTTGATCCATCCATGACTGCCGATGCTGTTTCTTAGTTTCCTTTACTCTTCATTGGAGGTTTTAGATGGTCACTTTATTTTTCTCTATCAACTTGGCAGCCCAGAAATTCTTAAAACAAGTTTTCATGTTGAGCTTGATGTAGCTAAAGCAACATGGTTATCCCACGACATTGTGATGTTTTCATCAAAGAATGGAGAAATACTATTACTAACAGTGGTTTACGATGGGCGGTATGGCACTATTATTACTTTACTGTTCATATGAGAAAACCATACTTACAGTTTGTGCAAGTGTTCAAGACTTTGTATTGATTATTATTATTTGCTTTTTTTATTTACAGGGTTGTGCAAAGATTAGATCTTATGAAATCCAAAGCATCTGTTCTTAGTTCGGTTGGTTATCAATGCACTTTCTGATCTCATGTGCCTTTGTTTTGTTCCTTTTTTTTTTTGACTGAACTGAAGGGATGATGTTTTTATGGATGATGTTTTTATGTTTACTGACTTGCTCGGTATAGGGTGCTACCACTCTTGGAAGTTCATTCTTCTTTCTTGGCAGTCGTCTGGCAGATAGCCTTCTTGTGCAATTTTCCTGTGGCATGCCAACATCAATTCTGCCTGATCTAACAAATGAGGTTGGTTTTATGACCTCTCCCTTTGGATATGCCTCTTAAATATTTGTTTTTATCTGAGAACTTCGCCCTGTATGCTAAAAAAATGTACTGCTCACTTGAAATGAGTTGTCATTTACTGCCACTGTGACACTGTGTAAACACATATAGCTAAAAGTGTGATTATTATCATATTTCCACTTAGCACTAGAAATTTTCAGTAAAATAATCTTTTTAATTTTCCATGTTTGCAGTAAGCACTCAAAATTTTCATTAAGATAATATTTTAAGTTTCTTTCTGTAGAATATATAAAGATCCCTGCATGAAAGCTTGTCTCATCATTCTCCTATCCATCTCATTTGTTCTCTCCTTATTGTGCTGTATTTATTGTGCCTCTTTATACATGCACTGCTTGTTGTATACTCACATTGACCCAGTTCTTCTCATCTTACCTTCTCTTCTCAAGAACTACTAGTCTCAATATCACTATTCGACAGTTTCCAACTCTGATTTGTGAGTTTGGTCAGCAACTTTAACGCCGAATAAGGGCTGTACATTGGAGAGGAAAGATACACCTCTACCCAATTGTGTGGCTACTTTGGCTCTTTCTGTATTGTGTTTATTCCTCATGCTCTCCAATGTGGCCATTGGGATATTTTAAAGAGATGGAATTAACTAGGAAAACATGGATTTGAGGATCCAAGTATTGTTATGGGTTGCATCCGGGAGAGGGATTAGAGGGTAGAATTGGGGAAATTAAGGGTGATTAGAGAGGGGAATACCCTATGTGTTAAGTAACCACGTGGGGTGTTAGTCTTATGTACTCTATATGATCAGCCCATGAGGCCCAAATGCCCAATGCAATACAACAAATATTCCACAAATTCTATTCTCCTACATTGTATCACGAGTCTAGGTTTAGATCCTAACCCTAGTCGCCACCAGCTACGCATTGTGCATCCTGGGGAGAGCAATCTCCGACGGGGGCAGCGCCACCCCTTGAGGCGCTGATTCCTATTGATCCTGCTGCCATCCTCGTCCCCATGGTGCTGTGCCACCTCGTCGCCGGCTCTGCGCTCATCGTGAAGGACGCTAGACGTCGCTCCATCCCGCATTGCCGCGGTGGTTGCCTACGCCTTCCTTGCCCAACGTTGCTCGACCCACCTCGGCGCCGCCTGTCGCTTGTCGCCGCCGCTTGTCCCCGCTGTGCGCATCGTGCCACCTCGCTCCATCTGACTCCAGTAGCTTGTTCCGCCGCTCGGGATGAGCTGTGCTAAGCCGTGCTGTCGCCGGGGGCGCCGCTTGACCAGGTCGCATCGTTGTCGGTCGGGTCCTGCCTGCCTTGTCGCCTGCATGTCTTCCCGCACCACCCCTCTACCTGTCCTCTCTCAATCTATTTTCTCTATGTGCACGAGAGGACAGAATTGGAGAACATAGGATGGTGTTTGTGCTGGGTACACCGATCTGCTGCTGTATCTTATTGGTTTGCTTGACCATTGATTGTGGTTGTCGTCCATCGCCTATCGACCTCAGCGCGCTACTCCAAGGACGCTGTGCATCTTCTCAATAGAGCCACTGCTGTGTCACCTCATCGGGTCTCAGCACAACCGCCCATGTGTTCTGCTTTGCAATTGCATCTACAATGGTGTCCCTTGTGCATCGACAGCTTTGCATCTACAATGGTGTCCCTTTGTTGTGCCATATGTCTGCATCAGGTCTTCGTCCTGCTAATTAGGTCTTCATCGTCAGCTTGGAGCTCTACCTGATGTAAGTGGCGCGCCGTGTCCAGCCTGCTTAATACCAAGCATTCACTCCTGCCCAGCCTTCTGCCTTCAAGTTCAATGCGTCCGCCTCCACACAGCACAATCACATTATCAATGTTGCCGTCTCATCCCCACCTACTAAGTCTACTTCGACAACCGTGTGTTGCGTTGGCATCTGCTACCCCACCGTTCTACACACTGCAACCATCGTCGAGGCCTTCTTTGCTGGTCCCTCAGGCCCTTGCATGGTTGGGCCCCCTGGTACTAGTCAATATCCCGGCGTTGCAGGCTATTAAAATTATAATTTTTAGTTTTTTTTTTGATTTTGAGGGAACTATTCTTCGGATGAGCTCTTGCATTTTAAAGTAAATTTTAAAAGGGAGGAAGTAAAAAGAAATAAGCGAAAGAAATTTTAAAAATAGAAGTATTTGTTTTTAGGATGAAAGGAGTAGGGGAAAAAGAGAAGGAGGTGAGGGGGATAAAAATGGTGTTAGAAAAAGAAAATTCATGGGGTATAATTTTTATAAAAAGCAGAGTAAATTTCGTTATGATGAGTTTTTGCATTTTAATGGTAAATTTTAAAAGGAAGGAGGCCCTAAAACAATTAAGTTCCGGAAATTTTAAAAATAGGGAAGTATTTGTTATTTTGGATGAAAGTAACCGGGGAAAGAGAACAAGGGGGGTTTACCCAATTGAATTGGGAAATGGAAAACAGTAAAAAATTTTTTTTTTTTTTTGGGGGAAACAGTATTCAAACCACTGTTCCTGGAACAGTGTTATACCCAGGCACTGATGAACAGTGCTTTTTGTGAGGGGAGCACTGTTGCGCTACAGTAAAATGAGAGAGGGGTGCTGGTATACGGAAATGAGGATATAGGTAGATTGGCAACATTGGTATTACATCAACTCTCCCTCGATTGCGCGTCGCCATGTTCGCTCACGTCTTCGAGCCCCCATTGCGTCGACCTCGGCATTGCCCGACGCGTGTTCGTCACCCCATGGTGCATCATTGCGCCCGTGGCCTTTGTGTGGCTGCCTCAGCATCGGCTACCTCGACTGCTACGTTGACCACAACTATCTCCAAGATGACCTCAACCACGGCCGCCCCCCCCCCCCCCCCCCCCCCCCCCCCCGTCCCCGTCCTCATGCTCGGCTATCTCGGCATTAGCACAAAGAGATACTGCCTTGCATGAGGACTCATCGGCTTCATCTCCAACAATAGCTTACACGACATGTCGACGGTTATGATTGCGTGGGGATGTTAGCTTGTCAGCTTCTTCTCTAGTCTCACCGCCTGCAACGCTTCCGAAGTGACTGCGGGGGGATGTTAGAGTAATTAAGAATAGTACGACATTGTCTATATCCATGTGGGGGTGTTAGTCCTATGTACTCTACATAATCTGCCCATGAGGCCCAATGCAATACAACGAATATTCCACCAATTCTATTCTCCTACACTAGGGCAGAGAGAAAGAGGGGGCAGCAGCATGCTGCACCTGTGGGCAGAGGGAGAGTGGCATGTCCACCGGCAGCTCGTGCGTGGAGATAGCTTTAGGGTTTTACCTTTGCTTAATCTCAGTAGTTACATCTCCCCTTATGTTTATAGAAGACCCAACCTGACTTGTCTTACCAGCAATCCTATTTTATGGACTCCTAAACCTTGATCTAGATTGACTTGCAGGCTGCTACAGTACCCACAGGTGCTGTTCACACAAGCCGCCTGCCCTGGGCTGCAGTGGCCTGCATGGCCCATTTAGACCCATGACAATTGTATGGCAACTTTGCAATGACTTTCCATGTTCCACTAGCTTATGATTTTATTGTAAGTTGCCCTAGCTCTGAAACATTAGAAGATGCTAAGTTTTTTATAACAACATTAGAAGCTGCTATTGGAATCTAGCTGGATCCATGCAGTAATATTGGCCCTGTTTTGGTTCGGCTTATGGGATAGCTTCTCATTGGAAAAAAAAAAGCAGAGGTGGAACCAAACTTCAGACTTCTGAGGGGCTTCTTCTGCAAGCGTTTCTCCACCATAAGGGGCAATCTATAAGCTAGATGCTGGGAACGATGTTCTTTTCTTGGCTTATTGACTCTCTCCCTGCGCCCCTCCGCCTCCATCCGCTTCCACACACCTCCGCCTCCATCTCTGTATGCTCTTCTTGTGCTCTTCACCCCCTCTGCTCTCCTTGTGCCCTCCGCGTCCTTCCATCTCGTCACAGTCCCTCAATCTCCACCAAACCTTGACCTCTCAGCGCCATCCATGAGATTCAGTTTACGTGGCATTGGTCGGCGTTGGCAGCGCTTTGGCCTGATCTGGCTCAGTGGCAGCGCTTTGACTTGGTCTAGCTCAGTAGTGGTGCTCCGCCTTCATCTAGGTTGGCAGCTGCACTCTGGCTTGGTCTACCTCGGTGGTGGTGCTCCGGCTCTATCTGATTTGATGACACTTTGAGTTCGTTGAGTTTTCGTCCTTCGGTGACCTGAGCTCCAGTTGACCACCTCATGTGAGATCCCATCCTGCGCTGCCTGGAGATGTGCCTATGGCCTCTCCCCTCATAAGTGCCGCACGCTCCTCTCATCCGCTGCCATCAGGGACTCACATGTCAGTGATGGTGAAAAAGTATAGACAAGCTAAGGTGCCAAACATCAACCTGGGCTTTCCAACAGGCAGCTTGTGTGGTGAGCTAAAGAAAAGCTGACTTGTCAAATAAGCTCATTAAAAAAAGCAGTTCCAAACAGGGCATCTTGATTCACATGGTAGGAATGACACTGCAGAAAAATACGTCTGATATTTGTTTTTCATTGGGCCTGTTTGGAATGCTTCTGAGCCATTCCCATTAGATTAGATCCTGTGCCAACCGGCTTGGCTTACCAATCGTCAGTTGTGCCTTTTCTTTTACATTATTATTAGAGTTTTGTGTAGTTCATTAAATTGTTAGCATCTTATTGATTGTTTTTTTTTCTGATTCTGACAACTGACACTTTTTATGATTTATTTATGCGTCATCTCCTTTCTGTACATGCTTCTAGCTATGCATGTATCATTTGTAACACATGTGCAGTTAGCTTTTGGGAAGTATGCTAAACTCCTTGAACCATGGTGACTGATATATGGTTATCTACTTGTTGTAACAGTCTGCTGATATTGAAGGTGATCTACCTTTCTCAAAGCGCCTAAAAGCGGATTCCCTCTGATATTCTACAAGATGTTACCAGTGTCGAGGAACTTTCTTTTCATAATAAGACACTGCCAAATATTGTAGATTCAGCACAGGTATGAAGAATACTTTCTGTTGTATGATCTGTTCATGATTATCTTCTGTTGTGCTGTAACATTTTGCCTTTGCTGTAGGTGATATGATTTCTACTTTGTTTAAGTTCATTTTAATGGTTACATGATGAGTTTGCTGCTGCTCATGGCTGCTTAGCTGCTTCCCATCTTCTTTCTTATCACTAATTTATTTCACCAAAACTTTACAGAAGATCTCGTTTGTTGTGCGAGATGCTCTGATCAATGTTGGTCCTCTGAAAGATTTTGCATATGGTTTAAGAACTAATTCTGATCCCAATGCAGCAGGCATTGCGAAACAAAGCAATTATGAGCTGGTAATTTTTTGATTCTTACCTTTCAATTGTTGGTTATAATTATATGTCTACATTTTCATTTGCCAGTGTTTCATGGGATTAATACTAGCTGGGTTTTGAGATGTTTCATTCTATATGCAAATTTGGATTCTGAAGTCAAGGGAAAATATTGAAAAATAAGGAGGACAAAGAAAATGTGATAAAAGCTTTCTAAAACTAACAAGGGAGCCTGGCAGTGCTTGGTTTCTGTGCAGGTCCCTGATTTTTACTTGAATGTGTTTATGCAATCCTTGCAACAAGAATTGGAGGATGTCCAGTTAATACCTGCATTAAAACATGGAAGATAATGATATATGACCGGTACTATTTTATACTTTAGTCCTTTCCAAAACTTACAGCAAATAGGACCACTAGGAATCAATTTAAGACAATGGACTCAAGGACTCAGCTCTTATCATGAGGAGGAGGATCACAGATCAGGGTACATAGCATGGTACTACATGATCCTTAAAACGCAGCAAGGCTGGCTTTAAATGTCAGCATGGCTGGCTTTAAATGTCACAGCACTGAGTTATCTTCCTTTTCTGAGATGACAATTAGAGCCAATCTCCTGTTTCCATTTTTAGAAATATTGTCTCAGAGGGTCCCTTTGCAAAGTAAGTTTTTCAAAAGAACCAAATAAAAAAAAATCACAACATGCAATTAGCAACCAATTGTTCACGTACACGGCCATGTAGCTTGTTTACACGCTGTGGAAACTCTACATGGTGGCTTGCTGTGTCTGTTTAATCAGTCGTTTATCCCGTTTAATCGCTGTTTAACCTGTTTAAATGGCTGTTTAGCCTGAATAAATAGCTAAATAATAGGTGACTGGTTAGTCCGTTAAAATGTTTAGGCTGGCATTTTTTTTTTTCATTCATTTGGGTGGTGTGGTGTGTGTTGTACTTGGGGTCTCTTCCCCTTTTCTTCTAAATATAATGAAGCGCAATTCTCCTGCGTTTTCGAGAAACAATACTGCATGTATTAATAAAAGGTGCAATTGTTTCTCTTGAGCCTGAAGATAACGAGTAGGATCCTGTTGTGGAGGTGAAGTCATTCTATATCTTAGTAAAAGGAGCGTATGTTTGTCTAAGAGCTTAGGAGTGTGGGTGTCTGTTGTAAGGGCTCTTGCCCCTCTTTGTTCTTAATACAAAGATGGACAGCTCTCCTGCGTGTTTGAGAAAAAAAAAAAATCAGTTGAAGTGGGTTATGTGGGACCAGCCCTAACACATGGAGCTTATGCATCCAATCCTTAAGTTAATTAACTGAATTAATTTGTGCTAAGCATCCTGATTGAAGTGATTCATAATTTTACTGTGGTCACCATTGTTCCCATCAAATATTTGTCACTCTTAAGGCAATGAACTTAAAATTCTACCTGTCCTGATTTCATAGTTTAATTACTGATGTTGTACAACTTTTGTCGTTTTTCATTTAGGTTTCTTCCTTTGTGATAATATTGGGTGTTTCAGGTGTGTTGTTCTGGGCATGGAAAAAATGGAACACTCTCAGCCCTTCAACAATCCATCCGTCCAGATTTAATTACCGAGGTGCATGTCTTTTTCTTCATTTTTCTTTTTGTATTTTTGGTCCAATCAATTTTTCACTGTTTTGGGGAGCAGATAATTCTCGGCTCAACTGGTTTCTTTATGAATTTGATGCCACTATGGCACCTGGTATTGTTCTTCTGGACATATTTTTTTTCTTGAACTGCGCAGGAGAACTGCATATTATTTCATTAAGTAGGAGATAGAATTACAAAGGAAAGAGGTGAAGTGCCTTTTCCAGAACCCAAAAACACACAGACAAAACAAAAAATGCGATAAACTTTACAGAACCTTAGATTTTGCAAAATCAGGTTGGATGGGTTGCTGCCATTATTGTGATTGGTAGACAAGCTGTGTCAGTAGAAAAAAGGAAACAGAAGAGTTTGCTAGGAGCGAAGGATATTTGTAGCTATAGATGTTTGGTGCTGGAGGCAGATTTGTGCTGTATTTTGGTGGTTGTGTTGTTAGTGAGCATAGTTTGGCTGTGTGTCTCAGTGATGATGTGTAAGAGCTCATTAGTGGTTGTCATGCAGATTTTTTTTTTTTTGAACGAAAGGTTGTCATGTAGATAAGGAGGGGGGAGTTGTGTTGATTGTTAGCAATGAAGATGATGAGATTGGTATCAGGCGGCGGCAATCACTGTCTACTTCAATTGAAATAGTGTAGCATGTGACGGAAGTTGGGGAGTAGGCACATTAGGAATCTTTATTACTGTTGAGCTCTGTATTTATAGGTGGAAGAAAAAGTGTAACAGAGTACAAGAGCACCCAACCAGGGGGAGAAACTCCCCCACAGTCCTCTTTACTAATCATGCCCACCATGAAAATAAAAGCTAACAATCATGCGACCAATGTAACTTGGCCACAGCCCACAGGGCTCTCAAGCCTTAGCTTCAGACAGGTACCTTAGGGGGTGGCCCCAGAGATGTCTCTAAGAACATCAGAAACCCTTAGTGTGGCACCATCTAAAACACATGCATTCTGATGCACTGATGCTTCCATTCGACAACCACCAGGCTCCCAAGATGACAAGAGGGTTAAAATAAATCCTTTTCAGTTTGCTTTGTGGAATGCGGGCCCATATTTGTGCTTTCTCCACCATTCTGCAAATACGAAGTCATGACATTGCAATATTTTGTAGTTATAGGTTTACTTTAGGTTATTCTCAGAATTTTTAGCTTTGCTATCTACTAGTATTTTACTTATGTTTGTTCGTGACTTGCCTAGGTGGAATTACCAAGTTGCACAGGTATTTGGACAGTTTACTACAAGAGTTCTCGTGGAAATACAGCTGACAATAATGAATATCATGCTATTTGATAATAAGCCTAGAAAGCCGCACAATGGTAACTATTATTTGATTTTTTTGTTTACTTGGACATTTACTATAGCGAGTTACTGAGTTATCATTTATGGTTTTTGTTATCATGTGGACGCACTAAGAGATATATTTTTTATTTATTTATAGTACTTGAAGATATTAGAATATAGTAAAATTTCAGACTTTTGTTGACTATTCCAAAATACAACATTTGAATATTTTCATGCCATCTGTCAATGGTGAGTATTGTTACTAACCTTTGATGACTGAGAGTCTAACTCCCTTAGGGATAACAATTATATATAGGGAATTTCTCATGAGCCATATATAGGCCTAAGAATATATATGGGCCTTGACATACTTAACACACCCCTCTAAATCGAGGTGGAAGTGGAGGATCATTGAGCTTGAGCAAGTGAATTTGATGCTGCTCTCGAGTTTGTGCCTTGGTGAAAAAAAAAAAAAAATCTGCCACTTGCAGTTCAGAGGGCACATATTGAAGCACAATTGTTTTCTGAGGACAATGAGATCGAGTAATGAGGCATGAACACCAATATGTTTTGTAAGCTCATGCTTCACGGGATCAATTTGTATGGCTCCAATATTATTGCAAAGAAGAGGTGTAGATGCATCGCAAGAAATACCAAAGTCAGCTAAGTAACCATCGAAGCCATACAAATCTGAAGTTTTGGTAGCGAGATCTTGAAGTTCTGCCTCTATACTATAACCAGATACAGCTGCTTGCTTCTTGGACTTCCATGTTAGAAGAGAAGACCCAAGAAGAATGCAAGCAAGAAGAGAAGAGACAAGAAGAATGCAATAGCCTATGAAGAATGCAATAGCCCAAGTGGAGTGCAGTATGCATAAAGATGAAGTGGACTATTGCGGGCATAGAATAAAGACCGAGATGATGTCCCCCTTAAGTATCTGAGGACACGAAGCAAATGCCCACATTGAACTGAAGTAGGAGTGCTTTGGCCCAAAATGGTTCAAAAATATGAACTGCATGAGCAATATCAGGTCTAGTAACGCTGAGATAAATGAGGTTGCCTAGGTATTGAGAGGGATCCTCAAGAGGTGCACGAAGCAAGATCCATATGTGTTGCAGCCATCCAAGTATCAATAATTCCCGAAAATGCAAGGTCATCTTGTATTGTATGAATGGGAAAGGTAATATCCTTTTGTAGAATGTGGAACCTCAATCCTTAATAAATAACTGGGAGGTCTCAAATCAGACATCAGAACTAGCTCATCAAGTTGCTTCATCACAAAGAAGTATGTTCCATATCATCTCCCGCAATCAACATATCATCATCAAATAAATTAAGCAAAGTACGACCACGTGCTGGGTTTCTTTCCCCAACCCTTTGTACTGTTGTTCTTTCTATCTTAATGAATTGAGAAAAACAACTCTCCTGCATCCTTCGAGAAAAAATATAGCCATGTGGAGAAATATGAATAAATAATGCAAGATCATGATCACTAGGTGAAAAGCCAGCAGCCCGTATCACAGCCATATCATAATAACAAAGCGCTCAAACCAAGCACATGGAGCTTGTTTGAGGCTGTAGAAAGCACGATGAAGGCGGCAAACATAACCCGAAGAAGCGTCAACACCTGGGGCTAGCTGCACATGCAAATCACCATGAAGAAAAGCATTCTTTACATCCATCCGAGAGATAGTCCAAGAGGAAGTAGCAGCCACTGCAATCAGAGTACGAGTATGTGAGCAACAGGGGAAAATGTCTCTTCATAGACCTGTCCCTGGATCTGCTGAATCTTCTTGCAACAAGATGAGATTTATATCTCTCAATAGAACCATCTGACTTTGTTTTGATCTTGAATACCCACTTACAAGTGATCTGTATAGCATGTGACAGTAATGGGACAAGCTCCCAAGTGCATGTATGATCAAGAGCAACAAGCTCCTCAGACATAGCAAGCTGCCATTCTGGAATTCCAGAAGCCTCCTGATAAGTGGATGGTCCTGATGAGTGGATGGTTCATCAATAACAGCACTCACACGTGGAAACCCCAACTTGTCAGGAGGCTCAGTAGTAGCATGATTCTGTAGATTATATTGTAGATCAACTCGTCTCTCATCAGTCTCGGTTCCTAACAGGTACCTTTCGGTTCTTTTCAGAAATAAGAACCGAGTAAATTCGGTTTCGCTTTCTTAGATGGTTCTGGTTATAACCGAAAAAACCGAACAGTACAGAACCATGGTGCAGAGCACCGTAGTGGGGACTGCGCAGCTGGCTGTGGCTTGCAGCCTCGTGCCTACACATCAAGCCGGCGAGCTTGGGGGTTGGACGACCGTTGAGCTGTGCTGCGCCGCCATAGACTGAGTGGCGAGATCTGCATGGCTGTGGATTGTGGCGGCACTGGCAGCAGGCAGGTGGGAGGGGGCGCCTGGGGGGGGGGGGTTGGTGGTGGTTGGGGAGGTGGCTGGGAACTCGGGCAGTCGGCTAGGGTTCTCACGAAAACTGTACATACATTGAGGCATCGAGCTGGGCTGGACAGCTGGTTACTTGGCCTCCTGTGAATTCTTGGTTCCTTTTCGGTAACTTCTGTTTACCGAGGTATGGAACCGAATTTACTGATTAAACTTCGTTTCCTCAGAACTGCTAACCGAACAGGTAGCCGAATTTTCATTTCTCAGTTCGGTTTGCTTCTCGGTAAGTTCGATTGGGTCCTTGGTTATTGGTAAAATTTGCCCAGGGCATCAGGATTGGCCATGGAAATGGGAATAGGAGGTTTAGGACGACAAGTGTAGACCTGTGTAATGGGTGGACGACATGGTGGAGATGCAGGAAGGTTGGGTGGTGGGTTATCATCAAGATTGGGCAGAGGAGTAGGTAAGGGTTGGGAATCAAGGGTGCTTAAAAGATGGAGGAACATGAATGACTGTGCTGGAAGGGAATAACAGCAATATATAGGGAATTCCTCATGGGCCATATGGGCCTTGACATACTTATCAAGTATAGAACCTGTTCAAATCCCATGCCAGGCCTGGTAGGACCTGGCATTGGAAAGCTACGTTGGTCCAGCAACCTGTACCCTGATTCCCTGGACTGGAGAATGGGGCAGGTCCAGGGCACACCAGACTAGTCTGGGTTAGCGTGAACATGTGAGTAGACTGATACCTCCGCTTTTCTTGGATTTACTAAGACCAGGATCTCACTTTGAACCGTGCTTGGCTCGTTTATGAAATAATTGTTGTGTTGTATTATTTGTGAGATTTGAAGTGTCACTTCCAGTTCTTACAACTTATTTACCCTGGACCCCTTGCCCAGTTCTTACACTTTCTTTTTCCTTCCTTTTCCCCATCTTTAATGTCTCTACCCTCCTATTTTGCATTTCCTTCCAGTGGAAAGGCGTCACCGCTTCTCACGCCGTAGCTGTTTAAGCATAAGGCGATAGTCACCACTCCTCACATTGCCTTACCGCCTTGATAACTATGCTTGAACCTAATCTTTTGATGAAATGGTTGCTACTTGAGTTAGGAATATTTGGTTTCCTTTGGGCTTGATCCACTATCCTTTGAACCAAAAATATTTTCTAGTTGATTTTTCTATTTAACATACGGTTGATTTCAATTTTTCTTGATCCTCTAATTTCTGTTGAAGAAATGAATCAATGATTAAATAATTACTAACTGTACAACATGATTGTGTGTTACAATAGGTACTTCAGACAGGTGATGATCTAGGAGAAGTCACTGAAACAGTAGACTATAATGTTCAAGCAAGCACAATTGCTGCTGGTAACTTGTTTGGGAGGTATGTCACTGCTAACCACCCTGAATTCATTTTATTGCAATTGCAATGAGCCATCCCTAATTTTGAATCACTCCTATATCTAAACGAATCTGCCTGTTTTAAGACAGTGAGATGCCACTATAGGTGAAGCTAGCTGAGTTAGCCTAGTCCAGCACTCATCAGTGAAGACATAGCAATACGTGGCATGATCATCCATAAGTTTTCATCATTGATTTTTTTGGTGCAAGCCCTAGAAATTGTTAGGATTGTAGGTTGTGTTTGGCTTGAGGACAAGGGTGGATGGGATATGGCCATCTATGGATTTTGGGATATGGATATCCATGCTGCCACGTATTGCTAGGAACACCACCTGAGGCTACCAAAAAGTTTCTGCAACTGTAGTTATTTAATTAAAGGTTAATCTAGATAAGACAGTCTTTGCTTGGGATGGTTCTCTCATTCTATTGCTGGATTGCGTTGTGAAGTTTTTGTCCTTACTTTTGAGGTTACACCATCTATGTTATATGTTTTTTTGCCTTTACACATGCTCAATTTTCTAGGGAGACTTTGCCGAAATTTTTAATAATTTCTTAACTGAGAAGAATTTAGGTTTTGTTTGGTAGCCTCAGGTGGTGTTCCTAGCTGGGAGTTACAATTTCATTAATAAGAGAGAAACATAAAGGTCAAAGAAAAAAACCAAATATGAATGAATGTATGCATTACTAAGACTTGAGTAGTCACTAATTGGTAGTTCAGTATATACATTATTATTGTGATGATAGTTTGATTCTACACCACCACCTTTTGTTCTTCCTTAATGCAGCAGGAGAGCTGCGCATCTTTGTATTAAAGGGAGGAAAAAAAGGATCGACCCCTTACATGAACACCACCACCTCCCCGCTGAGCCATGAGGGGTTGAATGAAACAAAAAAGTTTGCACTAAAAAAAATCAGAAGGATGAGGCCTGACCAAAATCCCTTACAAACTAGAATTAACTAACCCAATCCGTGACCTAGTCCGAGAGTCCGTAGGCCTCGTGCACCTGTGAGACACCACAACTCCTCTTTTTTGAAAGCATGCATGAGGCTAGAAATCCTCAGTGGAGCTCCACGAAATACACCACCTTCTAGGCTTCTTGTTTTCAGTCAGCAACAGGAGTAAAGGAGTACTTAGGTTCTATTACAGCATTACAGCACAGCAGGTCTCAAATTCTCAAATACAGCAGTCTCAGATTTAGGAAATTAACAAAAGGCATCAAGAGAGATTCAGAGATGTCAGCCACATATTTGAAGATGCCATCTACTGCATACAAGCAAAGGCAAAGCATGGAAAACACTGTTCAGGAAGCGGAAGTGAGGAACAAAGGAAATGAAGCATCAAAGACTCCAGAAATACAGTAGATTGAGAATGGAAAGGCCCTTGACGGGAGGTCACTGGATTCACGATGTATCGCCAACAGCGCTGCTGAATCATCCTCTTTGACTCCTATGTTGTGGCCTCGCAGGTGCTGGCTGCAGTTGTGGCGGACTAGCGGCTGGCCCGTGGCCGATGGCTGGTTAGCAGAGTCGTGTCTCCCCGCTGGTGTCGGGCGTGTGGTGCGGGCTTTCGGGGGTGTGGGTCTAGGCATCGAGGGAAGGATAAGGGGCATTATCGCTTGTCATTGGGCTGGGCTGTATCCAATAGGTGCGTTACGTATTGGCCCACGTACCGAATATTTCTGAATTTGAACAAAAATTGGATACTCAGAGTGTTATGTGGGCTGCTTGGATTGAGGGGAGTGAGTTGAAGGAGCGGCGGCGGCTGCCGCGCTACAGTACCCATGGGTACTGTTCACGGGCTAGGGCTGTGTGGGTGAGAGAGAGCCGAGCTGTGGGGCGTTCGCCCACGGCCAGGCAAGAAGGAAGGGTTTTCTTTCTTAATTCTTGCTTAGTTGGATTGATACATCTCCTCTCCCTATATAGAGAGGTTTACTTGACCTGTAAGCAATGCTTGCTTGACTCCTAAGAAAGACACCCTTATCTTTAATTAACCCTAACACTGGGCTATAGTGCCCACCTATGCCCAATAGCCCCCTAACGTACTCTAACAAAGAGGGTACGTATTGGCGGCGTAACCATATAGGATACCTATTCAATACGCGATATGTCCCCCTCCTTGACATATCCATGTAATCAATATGCGATACGTCCCCTCCTTGACGTATCCATGTAAAACAGCCTGTGTGTTCAAGAAAAAAATTAGTGAAAATGGGCAGAATCTATAGAGCTTGTGCACAGTGGGAGTTTTTTTTTTTTTTGTACTGGAGTCAAAGTAGAGGGTTGGTCTTTGCAACAAATACCTTATCGGGGTCAGATGGGGCGATTTCAATATCAAGTGATATTTGGGTGGTTTTTGCTATATTATTATTTACTTTTAGATTGTATTTGTTACAATGATTTTTTATACTAACAATGAGTATATTCTGTTGGCATCTTGAAAACTTTTTGGGAAATTACAGTTGAAGATGACTTTATTTTGTATTAGGCCATGTGGGTTACATTTGATTAAAGAACAGTTATTTTTACGTGCTGAGGGAGAGAGTGATAGACTTAGTTTTCATTACTCTTCACAGAGGTTATGAAGGAGCTCATGAGACCAAGAAGAGTTATGGGCTTGATGTTTTTGGTTCAATTCTGAGTAGCTGATGTCCAGTCTCATGATGACAATACCACTCTTTGTTAACCAAAAAGGCTACTAGTTTCACTTTTTTTTTGAATGAGATAGGAGAGCTGTTTGTGATGTTATTAAACTCACCTAAACCCACATATATGTACAACGCGACACACAAAACTCACCCAGACACTTTCAACGAATACATGCATGCCGCACGTGAACAGAGGAAATGACCAAAGCCAAGAACACTAACCCTACTAGTGCTTCCTGGAGCCCATGAACCCCAGCTGTACACCAGAGGGTTTCCCTCATCTACTACACTACCAAGGACAATTGCCAGTCATCAAAAGGTTCCCTCCTCAACTGTCCGCACTACCAAGAACCATTGCCTATTTGCCTTAAGCACTACTAGTTCCTTTCTCATGGCTGGTTCTAGCATCTTTTTATAATTTATGAATGAAAATGCTCCATTACTAGATGATGAATGTGCTTAGGACTTCTACAACTTTGTCTTTATCATCTTAAATTCTTAATATATTGTCTGAATTTTGCAGGCGCCGTGTCATACAGGTATATGCCAAGGGTGCTCGTGTGCTTGATGGTTCCTTTATGACACAAGAGCTAAACTTTGCTATGCATACATCAGAATCGTCATTGAGTTCTGAGCCTCTTGTAGCTGTGTCTGCTTCTATTGCAGATGCATATGTTCTTTTGAAAATGAGTGATGGATCCATTCGACTTCTAATAGGAGGTATGATTCATGTATATCCAGTTTGCCTCTGAAGTTTAGCTATGCCTATATCTAATTGAAGTGTGCAATGGTCCAAACTAGTCATTTGGGAGTTGGTAATGCAAGGAAGGTTTCCGAGCAGAAGAAAGATTATAACTAATTAGGCATATCCAATATTGTAAACTAAACTGAGGTCTGTGACAATATCTTGGCGCCTGTGCCTCTTCCTCTTTGGAGCCTAGAGGCTTAAATGCTTTCTACGTTTCCTTACAATTTGTTGACCGTTTATCACATGTAAAGCTCATCAGAAATAACACTGCAACATTTTTACAAGGTGTTGGACAAATGTTTTTTATTTCTTGGATACACAGGAGTAAAATGGAGTTAGTTTAGTAAATATCTTATTCATATTGCTGCAAATCGATGGTGAATTGGTACTCACGATACTATGTCTAGATGATAGCCAGCAGTTGGGTTGCAAATGATCATTCTTGTGACAATTTAGCATTACCAGGTAGGGGTGCAACCATGCAAATTCGATTTGCTTTGGGTTGACCCATAACGTATAAAAATGAACTAGTTCGGATAACTACCCATTGGATATCCACTTCAGCCCTAACCACATGGTTTGAATATTTTAATTTTTGCCATCTGAATTTCCTTTCCTCACTGGGTTCGCCTCATGTGTGTGGGCAGAAGTGCTACTCTGTCATAAAGGAAACTAGTTTTTCAATCAGTTCTAGATAGAATTACCCCACTCTGTTTAATTTAAGGCTGCAACTACCCAGCGTATCATTTTCCAATGCACCGAAAAATGGTTTCATGCAGACATACTAGATGCTTTCCCTAGATCCTGAGGAATTCCTCTACTGTTAAATAGAAGCTATGTTAGCCAATTCAATCTAGATTCTTTTTTTAGGTGATCTGCTTTTGCATAGTTTGTGCCCTTGCCTTTGTCATTGCCAGTTACCTGAAACCGGTACTCCTTGTCCTCTATCCTTTTATCATCTTTTTTTTTATAAAAAAAATTTGATTACATGTTATGCCTTCTGATGCAGATCATTCTACCTGTACTATTTCTATAAATGCTCCTGCCATATTTGCAATCTCAAGTGAGCGAATATCGTCATGTACACTTTACTGTGACAGAGGCCCTGAGCCATGGCTGAGAAAGACCTGTACTGATGCTTGGATATCCACTGGTATTGGAGAGGCTACTGATGCCAATGACAATTCTTCTCATGACCTGTCTGATATATATTGCATAATTTGTTATGAAAGCGGTAAACTGGAAATTTTTGAAGTGCCCAGTTTTAAATGTGTGTTCTCTGTGGATAATTTTTTTTCGGGACCAGCTATCTTGTTTGATGCGTTTTCCCATATTTCTACAAAGGATTCTGGAATAGGGGATCGAGATGCTACTAAAGTATCTGTGAAGAAAGAGGAAGCAACAAACATTAAGATAGTTGAGCTTGCAATGCATAGATGGTCTGGGCAGTTCAGTCGGCCATTTCTCTTTGGATTATTGAATGATGGGACGTTGTTATGTTATCACGCTTATTATTATGAAAACTCCGAAAGCAGTGTGCAATGTGCTCCTTTCTCACCTCATGGTTCACCTGATATTGGCAATACCACTGATTCAAGACTCAGAAATTTGAGATTTCGTCGGGTTTCAATAGATATGTCATCACGAGATGACATATCATGCCTTGTACGACCAAGAATGACAATTTTCAACAATGTTGGTGGTTACGAGGGATTATTTCTTGGTGGCCCAAGGCCAACCTGGGTTTTTGTTTGTCGACAGCGATTTCGGGTGCATCAACAGGTATGCAAAATGCTATGCTCTCTCTGGGTATCAGCAATGTCATATATTGTTTTCTCGATATACTTATATGGCTAGGAAGCAATACCATTCTTTTGTTGATTATTTTGTACCCAACCTGTTCAGTTACTATTCTGAATTGTTCTTTTATTTATCCTAAAATCTAAAGGACATAAAAAGTTCTCTTTCAGTTTTCAATATTCTTATTGTTAGTTTTACTTCATATGGTCTACCCTGATGACCCATCGTCTCAGGCTTCCAGTCAACTTAATGCTAAATTGGTCAGAATTTAAAATTTTGTTTCTCAATTTCAGATGCCTATTTTAGGGTACATATAACACTTATGGAATACTACTAGTGGAGTTGGGTGCGGTTCCTTAGATGATCCAGAAATAGCACTTACATACAACTTCAACTATTATTCAATTTTTCTTCTTTTATAAGCAGTTAAATTTTGCAGTTATGCGATGGTCGATTGTGGCCTTTACCGTTCTCCACAATGTCAATTGTTGCCATGGTCTTATCTATGTTACATCTCAGGTAAAGTGTCAATTGGATGCCTTTTTCACCATAATACTTTCTATGCTTCTTTGTTTTTGTCCACATCACAGAGTTGCACTTACCAAGGAAGTATGAGTTCCAAGGAAAAAAAAAAAAACTATGTGAAATAACCACCCATGCCCCTATAAAATAGCACTATTATCAATTCTTTCAAAGTGTAGAGAGTGGAAGCATTGCAATAACTACTCTTGAATTTTATTTTATTGTGGGATGGAATCAACAGAAAAACATTGTGAAATATACAAATATGGCGACCAGGTGTTTATATATTGCATCCATAAAAAAAAAAAAAAATGCATTGCTTTTGTTTTGGATTTTGAAATTATGAATTATGGGTTCAGGGTTTTCTGAAGATATGTCAGTTGCCATCTGCATATAACTATGACAACTACTGGCCTGTTCAAAAGGTAAGTCAAACTTCATGTCCACATTCTTTACCATTATTTGCAGCATTGTTTAGCTTATACAGAAGTTTTTTGTTGTAATCTGTAGGTCCCCTTGCATGGTACTCCACATCAGGTCACATATTATGCAGAGCAATCACTTTATCCGCTTATTGTGTCCGTTCCTGTAAGTGCATCATTTTTTTGGTTTCTGTTTTTGTAAGCACTATATGTACTGTCATATGGTGCCTGTTCCTGTAAATGCTGTATACTGTTATTGTGTTTGTTCTAGTAACTCTGTACTAGGCTACTGATTTTTTATTGTGCTTGTAAGGCTTATCTATGTATATAGATAGATTTCTGTAGTTTAAGGTTCTTTATTTCATTTATTGCAGCAGGTTCGCCCCTTAAATCAAGTTCTTTCTTCTATGGCTGATCAAGAACTGGGTCTGCACATAGAGAATGATGTTACAAGTGGTGATGACCTCCAAAAGGTTTATACTGTTGATGAATTTGAAGTTCGTATTATGGAGTTGGGAAAACCTAGTGGACGTTGGGAGACAAAGTTCACCATTCCGATGCAATCTTTTGAAAATGCTTTAACAGTGCGCATCGTTACCTTGCAAGTATGTCTTCTACACTTGTATGGCTACTGCACTCAAACTAAATTTTTTTTATTTACCAGAATATTATTGGTTTCACCTCAGAACACATCTACGAAGGAAAATGAAACCCTGATGGCCATTGGAACTGCTTATGTTCAAGGGGAGGATGTTGCTGCTAGAGGACGGGTGCTTCTGTTCTCTTTCAGTAAAAGTGAAAATTCTCAAAATCTGGTACTTAAGGAGAGCATTCTTGGGCTTCTTTGGATAAACAAATTCCTAGTTTCCTACTGACATTTCAACTAATATTATTCTTATCTGGTTACATGTTAATATTTGTTTCAGGTTACTGAAGTCTACTCAAAAGAGAGCAAAGGTGCTGTATCTGCTGTTGCCTCTCTTCAAGGTCATCTACTGATAGCTTCTGGTCCTAAGATCACATTGAATAAATGGACTGGCTCTGAATTGACTGCCGTTGCATTCTATGATGCCCCATTGCATGTTGTGAGCCTGAACATTGTAAGTATTGTAAATACTTCAGTTCATTTATATGTGGTGCTTAAGAATCCTTTTATTTTGATAATTATAACTAATTTTCCTCCCACGAAGTCAAATTTTACTTTTTCTGTTTTGTTATATTGGGATTTCTCCAGATATGGTAGATTAGAATCATGTAATACCGGCTTCCCTTATCTTGACCCCCAAGCAATGTACTCCTTTATAATCCACCAATGAGGCTCAGCAAAACAATCAGTTATTCCACCAATTCTCTCCCTCCTACATGGCTTCATGAGTTCAAGTTTTGAACTAGGGCACAAGACATCGCTTGCACGCCGTGTGCTTTTGGGGAGATCGATGTTCGTGAGGGGCAGTGCCCTTGTTTAGGTGGCTGATTCTATTGATCTACCGCCCTCATCATCGGTCTAGCTTGGTTAGCAGCAGCAAGTCGCCTACCTTCTCTCCACCGCCAGCCTTCGTCTAGATCTTTGCTACCGGACCACACCTTGTCCCTGTGGGCCTGACCACTAACTGTTCCCGCCCTGCCTATGGCATCCTTCATGGCCGTTGACCCACCCCATCGCTGCTTGGCGTCATCTCTGCGCTTCTGAGAACGAGATCCATTTGATCTGCACCAGTAGCTGACCACTAGCCGCCGCGGCTTCCGTCATTGGAGGACACCTCTCACTTGGCCCTCTGCCGCCACCGATTCTGATCTGTTGCCATTAGGCAATTGTGCACGATCCACCTTGCTCCCGTAACATCCGTTGTTGAGTACTACGTGCATCCTCTCTGAACAACGCTGGCCATCGGTTATGTCCGGTCCGGACTATGTGGCTTCAGGAAGGAGCATCCACGACACGTTCCCAGAAACCCCGGTGCATGCTTCATCGATGATGGCTTAACTTTGTCGACACTCCTTGCTTGGATTGCATCGCCATTTTTGTCTCGCCCTCGACAGCCCTTTGACTGCATTGACCTCGGCATCTCCCCCTTCCACGATGACTTCCTCAACATGTCTTCGTCAACCGTCCTCACCAATGTCGTCTTTTTTGCGCCTGCGGCTGCATGTGCCAACATCGGCTCCTTCAACTGCTACGTTGACTGTGGCTATCTCCAGCATGGCATTTTCGGCCATGACTGCTTTGCCCCATGCTCGACTACCTCGACATCAGCACAAAGGGCTAAACTCCTTGCTTGAGCATTCCAGCCACAGCATCGGTGACAATCGACAGTTATGATTGCGGGTGGATGTCGCCGTTGGTTTACAGCCAGCTTTTCTGGTGGGGTGTTAGTTTATCTACACATCTACTTATGATTGCGGGGGTGTTAGTTTGTTGGCCTCCAACCTTCAGCTTCTTCTCCAGTCTCACCGTAGGCGTGTTGCTCCTGCTGTGACTACGTGGGGATTTTGATATTGGTATATCTCCTAATATGGTAGATTAGGATCATGTAATAGCTCTGGGAGGCATTATTGCGTCGAGGCAATGTACTACTATATAATCTACCCATGAGGCTCAGCAATAGAATCAACTATTCTGCCAAATCTCTCTCCTACATGTCTATCCTTTTTTTTTCCATTGGTGATGGTAGTGCACCGTTTATTTTGGTCTTGGAAATGTAGATTTATTTGACTTGTGGAAACTGGTATAAATCATCTTTGGCCATTACTTCCTTGCTGTTTCCTCATCCCAGAGATTACCTATTATAGGATCTGCCAATCTGAACACCAGCTCTTAGAGGCCGTAGACTAATTTTAATAATGCATGTTGCAAGACAAACGTACAATACAATGTGGGTATTGGGGTGTAAACTTCTTGGTACTTTTTTTAGAAAAAAGGCTAGATCAATCTATTAGGAACCAGGTGATACTGAAATAGGCATCCAAATTGCCTCTGAGGACTTGAACTCAAGTTTCCGAAGTGTACATCCACACCCTAACCAACTGATGGGCTTGGTAATTCTAATTGCTGCTTGATACATTTAATTTGATTCATTTTGTATTAATCAATTATTTTTTTCTCAAAACATTGGAGAGCTGTGTGCCAATTCATTAAGACGGAAAAACTGTGTAAGATTAATCAGTTAGTTTTTATAATAACAATAGGCATTTGATAGAAAAATTTCTTGTCGGTTCAAGTTTTAGTGAACATAGTTGGGTCTCTCTGACCCGTGTAACTTCTTTTTTCTAACTTAATGAAATGACGCGCAGTTCTCCTGCGCTGTTCGAGAAAAAAATAAAGTGAACATTGTTAAGTAGTGTAATTGTGTAACTATTCTATTCCCCTTGCATATGAAAATGCTATCCTGAAAAAATAAATAATCAAGAGGAGAAAAGGGTTACTTTGTTATATATATGCCAATTCTCAAATTCCTTTGTTTCGTTTGGTTGTTTTTTTTACACTGATGTGCACTTTTTTTTTTTTGTATGTAATGCCATGTTGCAGTAGGCTGTTGCAGTACTGTACCAACTACCAAGCACCAACCTATTACAATGACTGACATTCTTTCAATGCCCTAATAGGTGAAAAAACTTTGTTTTATTTGGTGATATTCACAAAAGCATATATTTTCTTAGTTGGAAGGAGCAAGGTTCTCAATTGACTCTGCTGGCAAAAAGATTTTGGTTCACTTGATTGTTTTGCAACTGAGTTCTTAATTGATGGAAGCACCTTGAGCCTTGTAGTTTCAGATTCTGACAAGAATGTGCAGGTAAGTTGTCCCATTTTTGTTTTATTATTAATTTATTTATAAGCAGAACCTTTGCATCAGTCTTCACTTGCTCTTTACCAATCTCCCTGTTCGCTTGCCTGCAATGCATTGGCGGCCTGAAACATCATATTTCACTTAGTGGATGAGTTCTTCTAGGATTATTCTTACCTGGGTATGGCAAACCAGCACTCAATACTTGTTCGCCCCATATCAAAATAAATAAATTATTGAAATTAATGTTAAAGAAAGTGCTAGGCTAGTATAGCTAGATGCTGCCTAGGCGCCAGGCCCTAGTGCAAGTGCATGTTGGTATGAGGAATGAACCCCTTGCTTAACCTTAAGGGGGATAAGACCATTGCGGCACCAGCTTGGTGGCATTCCCCTAAGCAGTAGCCTTTGTAGTTGTAAGCATGCTCTAGACTAATGGCCTCCCCCAACTCCTTGTGGCCAACTTACAGTGGGTACTAGACTGGGAAGGAAATGATGTCAGGTGCATGGAAAACACACTGTTGTATTACTGAGAGCAATTTCAATTCCATGGGAAACATTTGTTCACAAAGCTCAATCATTCTCCTTCCTGACAATATATATTTTTTTTTGTTTTTCTTTTTGGGTAACAGCATATTGCAGTCCTATCATTTTATGTATAATAATTATTCTTATGTGGTTCCTACTGGACTTCCTGCAAATTGGTCTATGCTACAATATCTAGTTGATTCCACATCTGAATAAATTAACTTTTCACATGTTTGCTTGATGAGATATCTAGTGCTGGTGTGGTGCACGAGGGAGGGCTTGTGTCAGAAGTGAGGTATTTAGTGCTAGTGCAACTGGGATGGACATCTTAGATACTTTGCCAGTGGAGCGACAGGGATGCTGTCGTCAGCCTGGTGGTAGCGTGCTGTTTTTGATAAAGTCGTAGACAAAGAGAAGCATGGGGAGGTTGGTGAGGTGCTTGACTGAAGCAGGCTGGCCAGTGGGGGAGCTCTCAGGAGGTGGACAGCCCTCATGAGATCAATGATGGCAGTGGGAGCAGGCATGCCCTCACTCCTGTGGCTCCTGTGAATGAGTGCATAGGGGCTTAGGACAGCATTGAGGGCATGGAGCGCAGGGAGGTTGAGGAAGAGTGGAGTGGTGTCACGGAGTTCGATGGCCATGCGGGTGAGTGGACTGAGGGTCTTGGGGTCACAGCTAGTAATTAGCTGGGCGCATTGGGCTCCTGGGCCTTGGCTATTGTGACTTGTGAGAGGCCTTCCAACTCCACAAGGAGCGTGATGAGGGCACCTGCCTGTGCCAACTCCCTGGCGGCAGACTAGGAATCTTCCCTCTGTCATGGTGGAGCTTAGCACCGAAATGAAGATCTCGTGGATCTTGGTGTGCATCATCGCCGGTGACATGTCTGCCAGTCGCAACTTGGAGCCACATGGGGCTGGGTTGGGGCAGGGTCGGCGCAGAAGCAAAGCAAGAGGGTGTGAGGACCATTGCCATTGCCATCAGTGAAGAGTGGTCAAGGAAGACATTGGCATTGAACCTTAAAAATGAGGCTCACTTGTAAGAGGGCCACTTTGGCCGTTCCTACAAAAACTGTCAGATTCTATCTAGAGCCCTAACAGCAAATTGTGGTAACCTAAGAAGAAAGGCGGAGAGAATTCAAATAGCTTTGTCAAATGGATCAAAACTTTTGTGATATTCAAAATTTCGATGTTTTTTCAGTGGAACACAAGGATTTGGTCCTTAATATAATACATTTCAATTGATTAATAATGACACCTTGCAGATTTTCTATTATGCCCCCAAAATGGTGGAGAGCTGGAAGGGGCAAAAGCTCCTTTCCAGAGCAGAATTTCATGTTGGAGCCCATGTGTCTAAGTTTCTGAGATTACAGATGCTGCCTACACAAGGATTAGCATCTGAAAAGACAAATCGTTTTGCTCTTGTATTTGGAACGTTGGATGGTGGCATTGGATGCATCGCACCTGTTGATGAATTGACATTTCGCCGGCTCCAGAGCTTGCAGAGGAAGCTCGTAGATGCTGTACCCCATGTCTGTGGCCTGAATCCAAGATCATTTAGGCATTTTAAGTCAAATGGCAAGGCACATCGTCCTGGACCAGATAATATCATTGACTTTGAGCTTCTTTCTCAGTAAGTAAATCTTCAATGCTTCAACTTGTCATTTCATCCAGTTCAAAATAAGGTTAAATGATGTTCTATTGAAGCAAAATTTTACACTAGTAAAATGCAAGGGAATGACTTGTTCCAAATTAGTAAGATATATTAAACTAAAATGCTGGACAAACATGATAATCTTCCAAATTTTGCAGATCAACAAGCAAAAATGGAAGTCATCTAATGATTCAAAATTATTTTTTAGTAAATTTAGTGAACTTTGAAGTGTATTGCTCTAAACTTACATTAGAAAATTGTTGAATGTTATTGCAGATGAGTAACAAATTAGAACATATTGATATTTCTTAAACCAACCAGCTTGACTATCCCCTTCTTTTGTGTCGACTAGTTTTAATGTAATAGAAGTGAACAAAATTCCACCACATGGTGTGATTCCTGTTACACCAGTGAAGGAAATTCTCATATTCTTATTTTGCTTTTCTGGTACCATGCATTCTAACTATGCATTTTTGAATTTTTCACCTTTTTGCAGCTATGAGATGCTTTCTTTAGAAGAGCAGCTCGAGATTGCACAGCAGATTGGAACCACACGCTCTCAGATTCTTTCTAACTTTAGTGACTTTTCACTGGGTACTAGTTTCTTGTAAGTGGTAACCTGTGGCTAAGTAACACCATGATGCTGATGAAAGTGGTGCTTGCCATTCTGAAGCCACATGAATTAGTCCTAATTCCATGGACATGCTGCTGAACTTTAGATTTTAACTGTGTAACTGGAAGATGGGCGCTTGGCGAGTGATTGCAACCATATTTTCTATTGTCCTGAATTAGTATGGGAAAATGGACTGAAAATGAATTGCCTGAAGAGTTGGTACTCGATTAAAACACACATTGCCAGAGCTAAGCTGTAGCATCAAATTCTTTTCATTATAATTCATATTGACTGGCTTGAGCTAGCAACGAGCATGTCATTTTCGTTGGTTCAAATGAGCATACTCCAAGGCGATTGCTGACTACAGCTTATGCACTACATCTGTGCTAATGATGATGACTACAAAAAATGTTTAAGACTGGAGCAGAGATTGTTATGCATGGGACTTAGATTTGCATTTCAAATTGAGAAATGTTGATGATTTAAATATATTATATTTTTTTGCATTAGTAGCCATCAACAAGCTTCTCAGAGCTCAAATCTTTGCTCTTCCTGAGCACTTAGACTTGTGGAACAGTAGTTGCATCAATGGTAACTCTACTGGAGTCTGAATACAACGAAACACACTATCCTCCAATTGAGTATGTGTAAAAAATGAAATATAAACTACTTGTTTTCATGGTGTTCATAGAACAGCATGGCAGAGGGGCCAAGTACTATCCTTTGTTCAGTTTTTTTTTTCCTTTGCAGTTTATGTTGAAATTTTAAAGAAAAACTTAAGCTCCTCATATGGTGCTACTAGCGGCTTCTACAGTTGTCTCACGGTTTGTTTTAGCGTGGCGATGGCGAGTTCAATGCTGATGTGACGATCCACATGCAATTCATGTCATCTCTACGACTACGGCACCACCGCACCAGACCCAGCAGTACTTGGACCGGCAACTGTAGCCCATCCGATAGTAGCACCCACGTATAGCTTTCGTGCCTATTCTCCAAGCGTTCGCGTACATGGGCCGCAGTGGGCTTCATCCATAGTTGGTAGGATGGCTGCGCCCGGCAAGTCCAGGCTGTATAAGTGACAGAGAGATCGGAAGAGAGGGCATCATGTAATGAAAAACAAACTCATCTATAATATTCTTCCTTGCTCCTCTTGCGTGTTCTGCTTCTCCCCTGTTCTCCGATCTCCTTCCCCAATTCGATTACCCTAACAACCTAGTACCAGAGACACTATGATCCACCGTTCGCTGTGATCCATCATCCCATTGATCGGTAGAACAAACGTTGTTGGTCTGATTGAGTTCTTGATCAACAGCAGTCCGCTGAAGATCGGTGAATTCCCTGTAATTCCAACAGCTCGTTTTCGATTTGTGGCGGATTCATGATCTGGCGAGTTTTCCACCACCACCGCCACCACCTCCCCCACTTCCACTGATGTGAACAAGGGTTCTCGATCTTTCGAAAGGTTCTGGTAACTCTCGATTTGGTGGAAATGAGACACAAGTTGATCCGAACAGCACGATTTGAAACCCCTTGTCTTGTCGTAGCACCACGTCTCCTTTGGTTATCAACCGGTGTTGCACGGTTGACCTTGCCAAGAAGGCTAATCCTTACCTGCGAATCGAAGAACACAAGCAAGAACAAGGAAGAAACAACCAATTTGCAGATGAATGATTAAGCTCACAAACCAATGAAATGACGAAACTATTCTTGACAGAATAATCTAAGCAAAATTCAAACCCTAACTTAGGCGGCGGCTACTGAATATAAAGAGTCTAGGGTCGTGCAACACTCCCTGGACGCACCCCTAATGGGTTCCAATGCGATACAAGGCCTAAAGACCAAAATACGACGTCGCAGCGTCGGGACAGATTCTAAACGTCAACTTGTTCGAACGATTCCTGATGACTCTGGATGAATTTGGGCCTCCAACAAGATTCATTGGAAAAGTCTTCTCGTTATCTTTCTTTAGAGTTTAAGAACGTCCAATTCCGAGTCTGAATGCATCCTGAGCGTCCGATTTAGTACAGACTGCTCCTGGACTCCGAGACGGATTCGAAGTCAACTTGGTCTGGGTCTCCACCTTGCTGGTCCTCCACGTCTCCAAGCCCTCCTCTATGTATCTCCCGGTCCTCTCCATGATTTCTAATCATAATATAATCATTAGGTAGCAATCTATTCTCCAAATCATATCAAGAGTTGTTTAGAAACGAGCTCACCTGTAAATTTAATTGTCGCACGCGAGCTCTTGTGATTGGACTTTAAATGTTCAGCGGAGGATCATTGAGTGTATCCGAAGGAGTGATGTCCTCGTCATCCTCCCCCTCTTGAATTGGAGTCGTCCTCGACTCAAGCTCATCTTCTTCTCCCAAGTATGGTGTCAAATCTGTAATGTTAAAAAAAGGACTAACCCCGAACTCGGGTGGCAACTCAAGTTTGTATGCATTATCATTTATTTTCTCAATAACTTTATAAGGACCAGCAGCTCTTGGCATTAATTTAGATTTATGCAGCTCTGAAAACCTATCCTTTCTCAAATGTAACTATACTAAATCACCCGGTTCAAGTTTAATTTCTTTCCTACCTTCACTTCCAGCAGTTCTATACTTTTCATTCATCTTTTCAATATTTTCTTTAGTTGTTTCATGCAACTTACGAATAAATTCAGCACGTGCGCTAGCATCACTATGTGTTTGTTCAGTGGTAGGTAAAGGCAAAAAATCAATGGAAGCACGAGGGTTAAAACCATACACTACCAAAGTCAGGAGATGCAGAATACATCTTAGTGGCAGTTGACTACGTGTCTAAATGGGTAGAAGCATTACCATGTTGAACTGCTGACTCCAAGCACTCTAAGAAGATGTTCAACGAAGTAATATTTCCACGTTTCGAAATGCCTAGGTTGGTCATAAGTGATGGAGGACCACATTTCATTGACAAGAGATTCCGACAGTTCTTGGCAGAAAATAGAGTCAAACACAACATTGTAACTCCATACCATCCCCAAACAAGCGGTCAAGCTGAAACATCGAATAAGCAAATCAAGAACATTCTGCAGAAGACCGTGGATGAAATGGGTAAGAAGTGGAAATACAAGCTTTCTGATGTACTATGGGCTTACCGAACTGCATACAAGACACCCATAGGCATGACACCTTATCAGCTGGTATATAGTAAAACATGTCACTTGCCTGTTTAATTGGAATTCAAAGCTCATTAGGCAATCAAGAAATGAAACATAGATCTTCATCTAGCTAGTAAGAATCGTCAAATACAAATACCTGAGCTTGAAGAATGGAGAGAGAAGGCATATCATAACTCCAAGATTTACAAAGAAAGAACAAAACGATGGCATGGTAAGAGAATCAAACACAAAGAGTTCAAGCCTGGGGATAAGGTGTTACTCTTCAATTCAAGAGTAAAACTCTTTGGCCATGGAAAACTTTGAAGCCAACATTTGGAAGAAGAAATAGACATGATTGAATTTCAAAATGATCTTATCTAAAAAAAATTCAATCATCAAGACTCTAGAAACTGAAACTCATATGCCTAACACTCTTTTGTGTTTTTGAGGAAGAAGGAGAAGAGTCAAAGACTAAGCAAATATCTAGTTTGGGGAAGGGCATCCCCTAGTTATCAGGTAAGTATACCTATGCGATTATTGAGTCTGTCCTATAGTCATAAAATATCAAAAATATATGGACACATGAAGGTCCATGTCTATAGAGTCTTTTGTGAGTTTATTAGTCTAAAAAAATAAAAAAGATGAATAATCATTAAAACCAAATAAATATAGTTTAATTATTTATTAAGGTGTGATCATAAAGTGTGTTTACAATTCTATCTAGTTTGTTAAGAGTCAAATAAAAATTGAAGAACAATAAAATTTTGTCTTGGAGATGATGAATACTTGCTCTGTCGTAATTCCTTTCAAGTGCCTAGTTTTCAACCTTAAATTCTTCTGAGTTTTGGATATGACTGCTTTGATATAAGAATTTACTCTGAACCTAAAACTTGTGGAAGCATATGCTTAAGCTATGTCTAGGTGATTGAGAGATATAATATGAGAAAGTTTGAGCTGCTATTTATCTTATTCATAGCAATACTAAGTTCGAGATTATCTTTTGAAAACTGAAAATCTTATATAATGAGCTCTTGTATGATAAAGTTTGAATTCCTACCAAAGCCATATATGATATACATTTAGAATAGAAAAACCTTTGTTTATTCATGCTTCTTGCTTTGCATTGAGTTTAGTCAACCTTTGTTGTATACGTTATGAGAGTTTTGTCATGCTTTTAAAATCAAGATCACTTACACACTCCACCTACATATGCATTGCTCATACTCTAGGGGTAAGCGCAATCATTTTCTACTTTCATCCAGATCCACCTTAAAAATGTTTTTCTCCTACACCGGGAGTAAACAACCAAAAATATACCCTATAGGATAACCCCTGTTAAATGCTCTAAGTTCTTATTGCTATCTTTCCAATCATTTAATATATTCAAAGGATGCATGTGGCTATGCAAAAGAAAAAGTATTGGAAAAAAAAGAGTGAGTTAAAAAAATGGACAAGTGTCCAAGCAATTAAAACAATGGGTACTTAGATGCTCGCCTCCCTGAAAAAAAGAGAGAAAAAAGAAGAAGAATAAAGATAGCCCTTGTTTTCCTACGAAAGTTCTAAGTCGAAGAGAGAGAGAGAGAGAGAGAGAGAGAGAGAGAGATTTATTTTTAAAAGAGCAAAACTAGAATTAGGTTTAGCCACCATATTCCCCTATCCACCATATTCCATACACATGCACATCTTGGTTTGATTGTATGACTTTACTCTCTTTGGATCCATTGTTTGACTTTACAATATATGAATTGCAAGTATGCCCATCCTTTGTTTAATGTCACTCCTATGAGCTCCACTATAATCCTTAGTTGTAGGAGGGCATAAAATCATTAATGTCTCAGTGAGATCCACAAATACCACATATATAAGAGACTTGAGGGTGTCATACAATTAAGCTCTGAGTTTTATTTCAAAAACTTGAAAAAACTCTAGAATATTGGTTGAGTGAAGAATTTGAGACATAGTGCTTGACTTGATTGTTCTATCTTTTGATTGCTCAAGACCCACGCGGAAGTTGAAATGCCCCACGATAAAATGGGTAAGTTTGAAAGTTAGAGCAGTTTTGTCTAATTCGGAGGAGAATTTTAGTTTGAAAGCTGTGTACTTTTGAGGTGTGAAAGAATTGTAGCAACTCCTGATCCAAGTTTATTAGTTAGGATTTGCTAAGGGACTAGCAAAAGGTAAGCTTTGGGAGCTTGTTGACGGTGGATAGCGTCAACATTTGATAGTGTAATAAACATGATAAATGGTCAATACACTTGCAAATAGAGAGTCTAGAGTTTTAACCGACAATTTCCATGAGTTTTGGTGAATTTTTATTTTCCGAGGGATTGTTCCGAAAAACCATGAAAAAGGGCCTAACTATCAAACGGATAACGAAACTTAACCGCGATGGAAACATACACCATTGGGCTCTACATGGATCAAGAAGACACCTCGATAAAGCGGAGGCCCTGAAGGCCGAGGTGGAGGGCCGGCCGGCCGGCCTGAGGAGAGATGCCGGGTGGCCTCCCCCCAAAAGAAACCCCTACGCCCTTCTGGAAGCTTCCTCCACCGCCTTTGAGGGTTAATATCCACCGTACCTTAAGTATGTTTGATCAAACGGCTGTCGTGCATCCCATTGGACTATAAATATAGGGCCACACCCCCCAGGGAAACCCTAATTCATTCTATCAATTCATTTGGAGAGCTAGAATCCCTAGCTCATTTAGCACTCTTGTAGATTAGAAAATAGGGAGAGAGGAGAGGGAGAAGTAGAAGAGGAGCTGGCTTGTCGGATCTTCCTCAACTTTGTACCTCTACGAAGACAGTTCATCTTCAGGTTCTTTAGTTGGTAACTCTAAGTTTTCTATTTGATTAAGTTTTGTTCTTACTTTACTTTGTTTACGGGATCTTAGCTCGTATTGAGTGCTCTAGTTAGCGTACATGACTAGAGTAGTAATCGTTAGCGTAGACGTGATATCTAGGCTAGGGTTTACCTGAGTTTGCGCCCAATTCTTATGGTTAGTTGTGGTAGCCTTCAGAGGTGACAGCTTTGTTGGCCTTCGTATTTCATCACGTCAGAGTTGGTGTTTCGTAGAGCTTTTGGCAGCCTTCCCCAGCTACTTCTTTCTCATCTTTTCGAGAGTTGGAATGGTACTGTTGCTCCAAAGTAGACAAGTATCGTAAGTCTGATTCTTAGTTATCTAGATCACCTTAGATAGCCCCTCTCTACCCATCAAAAACATATATCTCTTCTATCCTTGGATGTTCTTGATTCGTTTCTAGTTCACTTCGCGTTCCTCATAGAAAATCGATACCTTGGAATACTCTTAGGTGAAAGCTAAAGCGGTATCCGTGCGCTTGCGGATTTATCTCTTTGATTATTCTGTGTGCGTTAAATATACTGTTAATGGTGGATAACGTCAATATTTATTAGAACTTTATACATGAAAGGATACATGAATACACACTAGTCTAGGGTTTTAACTGACAAGTTCCACGAGTTTTGCATATTCTATATTTTCTAGGGACCTTTCCAGAAAAGCTTAAAAGAGGGATTACATTGTATAATTATCACAAAACTTAACCGCGACGGAAAATATCGCCAAAAGGATCGGGAAGGGTCTAGAAGACACCCGGCGGCGGGGCCCAGAGGGGATCGGGTGGGGCCGGGCCCCCCCCACTGGGCCGGGCGGCGCCCTAGGTCAACCGACGGCTCCTCTTACGGAAGCTTCCTCCTAC